>CM032875.1:14738167-15005667 GCA_019176425.1 Megalops atlanticus | reverse complement strand
TGTAACTGATGTAAGTCGCTTTGGATAAGAGCGTCTGCTAAATGCCAATAATGTAATGCAATAATGTAATGCAATGGGATCATGATGCCCAAGTCTCGGAAGCACAGCACCTCCCGGTCCTCTGAGGTCACGCCGGCCCAGTCCTCCTGACTCAGGCCTCAGGGTGCAGTTCTGGAACGTTGTGCGCCAAACACCAACAAAGTGCACTGTGAACAAAACTTGACCATTAAGACTAACTGGATCCCTTCCAACACACCCATAAAGCCCGCGACAGGTATAAAATCCGTGTCGCCGATGAACACGGAACGCTGGGGCTCTGGGCGCTGCCGCGTGTCAGGGTCCACGATTGATGCGGAGGCCCGTGACACAGGCATGCCTGGAGCGCAGCCCGAGAGAACTGTCATCCGTCACCGCGGCTGTCATAGAGCACCCCGGAGTTCAATCTGAGCGAGACTAATCAAAACCAGTCTAAGAACACAGCCTCGCTGGGGTGACATCATGTGCATTAGGAAGTTTTAGAGCTGATGTGAAATACGGGGAGGGAGCCCTTGGAGCAGGGGTGCAGTAAAATATACCGATCGACCGCATGTGTAAGCGGAGAGCACCTTTTGGGAGCCTTACTTAGACAGGAGGGGGTGATTCGGCTGTAGTTCAAAATTGAGCATCCTAAATGGTCAGCATTTTTAAGCAGCACATTTTTCCCCAAAATGCTGAACCATTACCTTATATTAGCTTTGAGCCCTTACCATGAGTCTGAGCCTTGAGGCCAAAGGTCAGAGGTTACTCCAGTGCTGGGGACACTCCTGTCTTTATGATCAGAAAATCAGCCCTTAGTTTGAGCCCTGAGCCTGAGCTCAAATTTGAATCCAAGCTTTGGGGCAGATGGTCAGAGACTGGTCCAATGCTGGGGAGGACCCTCCTGCCAATGCAATCTTCTCATCCTTTTTAGTTCAAAACCAGACACATCTGAAACAGTATCAAACAAGAGGAAGGTGGGCAGAGTCAGAGGACCCAGGGGGCAGAGCACTGCGCTAGGAGCAGCTGGTGTGTAGACACCCGCATGCTGCCCAGACAGACACTCAGATTCACCTGCCCCACACAGGGTAGAGGAGAGCAAAAAAGAGAGAGACAACCCATCAACAGACCACTGGGGAAATACTGCAAGGAAAAGAAAATAACTGCAGTAGGATGGTAAAAGAGAGGAGAGGAAGAGGAGAGAGAGACGAGACAAGAGATACTGTAGAGGAGAGGAAGGAGAGAGGGAAGCAACTGTGGGAGAAAGGAAGGAGAGATGGAAGACAGGAATGACACTGGCAGAAAGAGAGGCATGGAGGAAAAGAAAGAAAAAGGAGAGGGAAGAGGAGAGAGGTGAGAGCCGTCCTATGCACTGTGAGTCTTCTTTAGTTTGTGTACGCCATCTCTCTCCTCACCCAGCTGTGCACAACTCAGCTCAGGTGTCTGCTCCTGCCATGCAAATCAGCGTTGTGCCTACAGAAAACATCATGGTAAACCATGGAACCATTTACAATACAGCCAATGAGGAGTGACAGTCTCCTCACTGAGAGGGAAATTCGGTCTCTGGCCTTTGCCCCAACACACCCACAGCACTGTCCCTCTGAGGGACTGTCATGATATGATTTCACATCTCATGCAGTTTCACATCGCACCACACGCACGACTAATTCCAATGCTAATTTAATGACTCCTTGAAACAGAAAACAGGGTTAGTAGCTTTTCTGTCCCTCGCCCACCTAAGCACGCACAAGCGCACACGCACACTGTCACTCTGATGAAAGCCATGAGGCAATCGGCAGCCGCAGCGCCACAGTGTATTGACATAAACACCCATCCAGTGTGCTAAATCTGCTATGGATACGGCTGGCATTCTCTGCCTCCTTTCGCTTGGTTGCTCCTCCAAACACTAGCTTACACTGCTTAGAGGTATATCAGGCTATGATGTCGCTCCTGTCATTTTTGCTGTTTTCTCCATCTTTCCCTCTTTTCCTTTCCTGTTTTTACATGACCTTGCATTACATTCATTTAGCAGACGCTCTTCTCCAGAGAGACCTCCATCACAGAAGAGCAGCAGTGTATCCATTCAATTTGAATGAGCAACAGTGTCAGACCAGGCTAACAACACTCCCAGACCAGTGAGTGTGAGCATAACACTATTCAAGCCCCACGACAAGTTAACTTGGGCAACTTGACTAGACAAGAGAAGCCAAGTATGCTACCATACATCAGTCACTAGATTACAGAATCCAAAACACATCATAATACTACACGTAAAATAAACAGCAAGTGCTACAAGTAGCAGGTGTTGGGGGGTGGGGATCGAGGTGGAATCAAGATGCAGCCTGAAGAGGTGGGTCTTCAGTCTGCATCGGAAGATGGCCAGTGTTTCCACTGTCCTGACCCCTGTGGGGAGTTCATTCCACCACTGAGGGACCAGTACAGACAGGGATCGTTTTAAGTCCTTTTAAACCTCTCTGTCTCCACCATTCCTCACTCCTCATGGCTTGGCTTACTGCTGTTACATACTGTCTTCCACTCCTCCACTATCTTAGCTGCACCTGACGGAGCAGCTCAGTTAGTGACCCAGTCAAGCAAATGCTACTCAGAGTTAAATCAGTTCATGTCTGTCCATGCTACGTGGACAAAAGCAATTCCCTCTTCTCTTGGCGGAGCCCTGAAGTCACCGCTGAGATAAAACCACAGAAGCACTTTGCCCTCCAGGAATTCAGCTGAACAAAATCATTATTTATCTGAAATGCTGCTGTTTTGCAGAACCCTTTTGCAGAATGCATACAAAAACACACCCTACCTCCAACACACTAAATGTGAGCTGATACAGCTGTCAGCACGGAGACCTCTTGTCAGTCTGAAGTGTTTCATGTGTGTTCTTATTGTGTCACTCAATCTCCCTCAGCCTGTGGCAGGTCAAAGTTCATTGGGCCGCACAGTATTTCACAGCTGTGTTGCTGGTATTGCATCTTCCTCTCACCCTCTCTCTCTCTTTTGCTCTCTCTTTCTCTCTCTCTCTCTGTACATGTCCAGTTTAGACACTCAACCCATCACATTTTTGATCAGCTAAAGCAAGTAGTATCCCTCCATCTTGATTCAGTGCTCTCTCCCCCGCTAACAAGCCCCTCCTTTTATATTCTTCCCCCTCTCTCCTTCCAAAAATGAAACATACACTCCTTACTCCATACACTGAAGCAGAGGTGAAAATTAAAGACTAACACAATGCTATGCCCCTTCCCTTATCAGCTCACAGGTACAGACATCCTGTATGTGTTCCCAATAACTTCAACAGACGATGCAACAGCAGAAGATGCCATTCATGCAGCATTGTGTGTTCTCCACTCTCGGCTTTGTTGTGGGTGGATGTTGACGTTATTAGGATTGTGCGTTTGCCTGTAAGGCACTGGATATGAAGTATGAATCAATCGGCAGGCACGGTTAGAGGTTGACAGGACTGTAGTCAGAGGAGCGCTTGCTCATGCATGCGTAATGAACTCTCCGCTGTGACGGCGCTCTCCGGGGCTGCGAAAAGCCACAGGTTAAAATGGAGGCCACCGAAAAGGACAAGCTCCTCACTGATCCGCAAAAATGTCACTTTCGCAACCCGCTAATCAACTGACTTTGCCGGTTTTCAGGCGGGCTCGTAACCGCTCTGAGCGCAGGATGCTTCCTTCTAACCACCCTGATAATGCACTCTCAGCACAGCTTACAGACACACTTCCCTGATGTCTGTGCTCGAAGTGCAGCAACATCACTGCAGGGAGTCAATTCTAAAGCTGGGATTAATTTAGAAGCTGCGGCATCATGTGTTCTAAGTCTCCCATTTAACAGTATAGCCCCGGACACACAGCAAGTTGTTTGTGCAGAACACCAGTTTTTACTACTGCAGTTCACAGGATTTGGAAACTTTGCACCATAGGCTATTTCTCCACTACAGAGCCAGCACTCACTGCAGACAGTATCATGCAGATTCATCCAAACTGTTCAAAATACTGCTACTATACCTGAAGACCTGCACAAAGTAAATTATTTAAAGGTAAAGCCATACACATCTGTTATGTATATAAATAACATATATGCATATAAATAACATAACATGGCAGCTACTGTAAGATTCATATAACAGCCCTTACCCTGCCATGACGATGAAGAAATCCAGTCTGTTCCAGGTGTCTCCCAGGTAACAGCGACGCCCAAAGATACCCAAAGCCACCATCTTAACCACCATCTCCAGTGCAAAGAAGATGTATATGAAGGCATCAAAAGCCTGGGGGAAAAGAAATACAACAGTGGATTAATTAAAACACAAGCAACTAACTTCAAAATGCTCCAGAAAATATTCTCAATTTACATGTAGGCAATTGAGATAGGTGGGTGGGTTAATGGTTAGATTTATGAGATTGAGGGCTAGAATTGTATCAATCCTTTAAATGACCTGATTGATAAGTATTACCACAAAGGTACTGGCATTGTTGCTCTTGTCGGATAAGTTTTAAACCTCTCCCAGACACAAAACACCATTCAAACAGGCCTCTGTTATTAGATCGTGGCTGAATGTTTTGATTTGATTTCATTCTCTTTCGCTCATTTTGCTCTCTTTCCCACCCTCTCAGAAGACTGTATTTCAGGTTTGATTCTGTAAACAGAACTCTGACAATAGAAAAAAAAAACATTCATTTGAAACACAACCAAAAGCATTCACTGATGATATACAAAACAGCTTTAAAACAGGGAGCTAACAACAAATGGATTGCCAGCCTATAGCTTTCTCAAAGACTTCACTCCACTGCTCCTGATGAAATCTGTCTCTAATTAGCAATTAAGAGGCAGGGCAATCTTCAGATATATCTGTCCCCTTACATATTTACTTGCTTTGTGGAGGACTGTGCTACAATTTCTTTTTTTATAGTTTTTTTCTTGGAGAGCTAATTAGCCTGAGAGGTTACTCAGTGGCTAATACATTAGATTAATTAGCATGAGAGATTGTTAGCATGAGGGGTTACTCGGTGGTTAGTACACTAGATTAAATCGTGTGAGACACAGATAATAGTTTCAGTCAGAATTCACTGTCCAGCGCTAGATTTCATAGCCTCAGTCCTTCTGAAAACATGGAGCTTCACAGTTCAGCAGATTTAGATTTTGAATGTCAGGGAAGGAAAATGGTAGAGAGGGTATAAGAGCATGGAGATGTTGCATTCACACATAAGGATCAATCTGGAGCTAACACATAGCATATGTGTGTGTGTGTGTGTGTGTGTGTGTGTGTGTGTGTGTGTGTGTGTTTGTGCATGCAATCTCTGAGACACAGTTTAGGGTGATGGAGTTAATTTCAGGACCAAGAAGGGACTCCACACATCCTCCATGTGCTCCTAAAACCAGTCATGACATCACATGACATGTAACATACAGCACAATATACAAATCTGCAGGACAGAGGGCACCTTTGTGACCTTTTTGACCTTCTTTGTGACTCTGATCACTTTTATCAACTCTCACACCCCCTCTTGGGTCTGATTAATTTCCTCCATTGACCCAAGACCGTATTTACCCCACTGTAAATCTCCTCACAGTGTGTCTGATGAGAGGGGCCACCTCTCGACCTCAGGCAAATGGCAGTCGCAGGCGGAGAGCGGGCCGGCAAAGGCAAGCGGGCGGTGGCTCTTATAAAGAGCCGCGCGGCAGGAGGAGCGTGATGCAAAGAGTCGCTGTAAATTATGCCGCTTCTGACATTTCACAAATCTCAGCCACCCCGGTCCTGGGGGAATCAGGGTTCATTATGACAGGAATGTTAATGCAGGGTCTCACAAACTTTCAAAGGGTTTTACTTTTTTTTTTTTTTTTTTTTTTTTGGTGTGGAAGAACGCGCTCCTTATTTTTGGAAACTTTAAACCTTGACAACATACAGGTGTTCGGATCGTGTGAAGGGAGCTGACAGCCCCACCTCATGAGCTCTTCAAAGCCAATTTCCCAGGTGCCGGCATTCAGCAACAATCAGTGCGGTAAACAATAGTGTACGACTGCAAACTGCCTGAGTACTAGTGGAATAAAAAAAATTCCAAAAAGTTCTTTTTTGTATCTTTTTTGGCTTCCCGCAAAAAAAGCGAAAGTAAGAAACTTTGTTCATGTATTTCAAATCTTAAATGAACAAAAACAACTAATCAGACTACGAAAAAAAACCATAATTTGAGTCAAAATCAAAACCATTTGCCGATCAGTCAATGGTAGGCCAATTGGATATGAACACTAGAAATGTTATTCTCAATATCTCTTGATGCACACAACAAAGAGGAAAAAAATCCTAAAACAATAAAACTATGAAACATGCAGTAAACCCACAGATGTATAGCAGGGAAGTAGGGGAATGTATCATTAGGTACAGAGAGGAGGGATATAAAAAAAATCCTAAGGGAGAGAAATAAATCTCAGGGGCTCCAAGGCCCCTGCAACCTCCTCCCCCCCCAACCACCCCCCAGGCGCAGAGAGAGGATGTCACACTGCACATGCCGAAAAAGCCTCTGGTGAACGTGCACGCGAGCAACAGCTATGACAAGCACTGCTAATGAGTCGTGAACAAGTGCACTCCCACGAGATAACAAGGGACGTCAGAGAGAGAGATGGCTTGGCTGCGTGATGAGTGGAGAGGAGCATTCTTTGCTGCACTGAGATGATCCATTGCCTCATGCTCCCATACTGAAGTGTGCCTCTTTAATGTATATCCAGGCTCTAGAGTCCAAAAGCGGCACAAACGGGAACTGTCTGAGAGGTAAAACATCCCAGAGAGATTATTAATTGGATTAGTCTATCCGCCTTTCATATGCAAAGAATTGACTGTACTTGGGGACCAGCTGCAGAGCTGCTGATACAACTGGACGTATTGTGAGTGTCTCTCTTCATGGATAAGTGAACAAAAGAAAAACGTTTTTAGCTCCAAAGACCTCAGGCCTTCCATAAAGAAATGGAACTTGGTGAGCTTTATGTATACTGTATGTGTTGCGTGGTTAAACACATATAGGCCCCATTGACCGCTGAAAGCAAACTATGAACCAAAAAAAGGAACCTTGGAAGCAGATATCATGAGCCAGGTTAATCCATATTAGGTCATTAGTGGTACATGCCAGTGAGTCATCTCATACACCAACAGCATTTTACATTTATTCACAGAGAGGAAGAGGCTAGAGGGTGAGAAAAAAAAAAGTGGCAAAGACAGAGGAAGACACTGATTAAGGCGGAAAGAAGTGGAGAGACAGAGCAAAGACACAGAGAAAGGCTGAGGGAGAGAGGAGAGGGAAAGAGGCATACGGAGAGAGATGAAGAGACAGAAACATGTGACCCCACAGAACCACGGCGCCAGCTCACCTGCAGGATCTGGCAGCGGTCGGACGAGCAGTCGATGTTTTCGCAGGGCTGGTACATGCCCAGAGTCACGCAGTTCAGCAGGATCACCATCATGCTGACACGCTCGAACCACGTGGAGGAGGGGGAGCACAGTCAAGGAAGCGCAGGCTAAAGGAAGGGATCAGCACCGCTGTGACATCACCACACCGCACAGGCTCCTGTTGCAATGTCACGGCTTTGAAGGGCCGTCGCGACTTCACAAGGGAACCGACAGCATTGCTTTAGTCAAACGCCGTCAATTCTTTTTATGCGTCAAAGAACAACAAAAAAAAAATATATATCACACACAGCAAACTCACCCCATTGAAAACCATGACAACAAAGCAGCCTCCTTACGAAAGATCAAACTATCTCGGAGACAGCTGCTATTCTTTTGTTTATAATTACCAATGATTCTGTTAACCAACAACTTGTACAGGGGCCTTTGCTTTTGTAAACCTTGTGTCACATATAAAGATGCACTCATTTGAAATTCTCTAAGCAAAAGGATTCAGGGCCCTAGAATTCTTTGAAGCTTGGGTTGCTTTAGAGACAGCTGTAGGTGTGGCTTCAATTTAATGTAACTGTATGGAAATTAAAAAAATGGTGTCTGATGTTTTTGTAGTCTTAAACCATTGTGGCACCAGCGATACATCATAAATCCTCAGTCAATTCCCTAAAACACACTTTCATATTGTAATGAATATTTCCAGGAAGAGCCATTTTCTCCCTATGGCTAGACACTGGTTGGAAAAAAGTTGGATAAGGTTTGTGAAATTTGCACATCAATCCGCCTCTATCACAAATCTAGGAATATGTGAATACTACATGGAGACAGTAGACAGGTCTGGCTGCATTGGGCTGGGCTCTGGCGACAGAAATTCTTCTGCTGCTGATGTCTGATCCTTCTATTCATTCCTTCACTGCATTACTTTGGAGGTGGCAAAGATGGCTCACTCTCAAAGGGTTCAGAGGTTATGCTGGTTTTGATGTGAAACTTTCTTTTCAATACTTATGATTTTATAATACAAAGTGCAAGAAGCTTCTAGGTGCAGTCTCTCTCTCTCTCTCTCTCTCTCTCAAACACACACACACGTACACACACAACGTATAAGAAAACTAGTATGAATTACAAGTACTAGCAAGACATCCTGGGCAAACCTAAACACAAAATAACATTGTTGCTTTCCAGTGACTCACTGTGACCTTAAGAACATATATCTACTGTAGCTGCATGCATCATCCCTTCATCTATTTCTTACATTCTGTCTTGTTTCTCTTCATTTATGTCTTTCCCTTCTGGGAAATGTTTCTGTTGGCTAATTACTGCTATATAGATGGTGAGAATACTGCCTTAGTGTGAGGTTCACAGATAAATGTAGCCTTTGTAGTATGCTGACATTGATATTCTTTGGTTGTCAATTGTAAAATTTGATTTTCCCACCTTCTTTCCAGAGAAGTTCTGTCTTGGGTTTAGAAAACTAATTAAACACTGGATTGCATGCATTCTAAACTCAGTGTAATACCCTGAGACAGTTTTACTGGTTTAACAAAAAGGCAATACACAGTGGACGGAGAAGCAGCACCAACCAAAGCTTAAAAAAAAAAACAGTATTTTCAAGTGTGACAGCACAAATGAATACGCATTTGCTCCGGCCCATGCCTGCAAAATCACATAAAAAAGGAATTTAACAGTCCACAATGCAGAATCAATCTCAGAGGATTACTTGAGATGTCCTAATGCACATTTCCACTGCAGAGCTACAATCATGCCCTGCAGCCAAGGCAAGAAGGCTGTTGTGTGATTGTTTCAGTGAACAGTTTTTTTTTCTGTAATTCCTAAACAAGAACAGGGCAGTGTTGTGTAGACAGAGCGAGCACATCTGCTTCTTGCCCCCCTCCCCATCCCTGGGCACTATTCTTTGAAAAAAAAAGGGAGCAGGAGCCAAATAAACATAGTGGCACACTCGAGAACATCAAACCAGCATGGGTGCTGAGGGGGATAACCTGCTCTGAAGATCACCTGTCAATCTGGAGCTCTTATCAAAATGCAAAGCAGCTTTTATTTGGACAGGAGAGCATAGATACCATCACAACCTCAGGATTAAAGCCTCGAGAGCTTCCACTAAGTGCCATTGAAGACGAAGGGGTCGTGTATCTGTCCCGGTTCCAGTTCTTCTGAAATCCAAATACACCATGATAAGGGTATATAATAATAACCCACTCTGCCCCTTAATGCGCGGCATTTTGTTCGCAGCCCTGTGTTCGTTCAGCGTGCGAGTGCATACTCGATTCATACGTAAGGGCTATCATTAATCATTTAAAGGGATCTTAAAAGCAGCAGGATGTCTACTTAATATTAATGTTAGACTGTTGAAAACAGTTCGATGCATAGACGTGTGGGCAGGAGCGCACTCGGGAACCGCACCATCTATTTCTCAGCATCTCGGCTGCCCATTGCTTATTGTTTGGCTGTCCTGGATCTTTCTCCGATGCTTCCAATCCCATGACTGCTGAAAGCCACATCCTCAAGTAAGCCAATCAGGACTGACCTTAACAGAATCAGACCCATCCCTATCCTTCACCTTTTTAGACTTTTAATAATGCTTAGGCCACCATCAGGAGACAATGTGACAGATAAGCATTGTCATCTCAATGTTAACGACACATCACAGTTCTCTATCTCAGACACCCCCGAGCTCATATTAGTGCCTCATGTAGATGATCTCTGGATCTCTGGGCTCCTCAGCACCTTGTCTTACTTTCCAGGATGAAAAAGGACTAAAGATTCGGGACACACATGCTAGGATTGGGGGGTGATGGGGTGCTGAGAGAACTCATTATCTTCAGACAGATGCCCCACACCAATCTGTTGTAGAGGTCACAAGAGCTCACACTGGCTTCACTACGGTGTTAGCCGCGGGTAAACAGGCTTGGTCGCCACAGTCTCTTAATGCTGCATTTGTCTTTTTTTTTTCCTGCTACTCCTGAAATGATGACATTCAACAAACTGGAACCACCGCAGGGTTGGTTTGCGTGAAGTAGTGTATGTCTGGTTTCTTCATACATATATATTATAGCCAGAGCTTTGGAACTAGGCTGTTTTCACATGTTCTTCCATAGAATTTCAATATGAGTTCTCTGAACTCACAGGCACATACAGTGCCAGTCAAAAGTTTGGACACACTTTTCCCTCTTCATTTTTACCATTTTCCACATTTTAGAATGATAGTAAAGGCATCAAAACTATGAACCAACACAAATGGGATTATGCAGTGACCAAAAAATCATTGTAAACAAATAAAAAACATCTTACATTTTAGATACGTCAAAATAGCCAAAAAATATTTTTTAAATTAAAATTTTCTTTGGAAAGAAATTAATACATAGGCATGAACTTCAAGATTTATATTTGCCACAGAAAAAAACAATCAAGAATTTAAGCATAAGTCTGTAGATGAAAATGTCTTTCAGTGCATGTTTCCCATTACCTTAATCCAAACTTTTGACCGGTACTGTGTGTGTACACAAATGTCAATGCAGGTCTTCTGAGGAATATGGTGCAAAGTGACCTGCTGGAGACAATGCAGACCAATGCAGCCGCCACAATGCAGGACGCTCTGCAGATCCGTATGGGCGTCCCACAGGGGCTCCGGCTGTAATGAAGCCACGACACTGGGTCCTGATTGGCATTCCGGCCCCGGGACACCACCCACGCAGCGCTCCACCACCTATTAGGTCAGAGCGTGGATTCGGCCGCAGACATCATCCAGGCCATTTGAGACATCATCCAAGCTTTCATTTGAAACTGTTTAAGTGGGAAGAACTGAGACAGGACCTCTCGCGTGTCGGAGTCAGCTGGGAATTTCTCCCCCGTCTGCCCCGCTCTCTGAGAATGACGGCTCATTAGGAGCAACGCGGACGCTGGGGCCAGTCTGATGAGGTGAGCGTCATCCGGACCGGCTCTCCTCCACTTCTGCTTAACGTGACATGACACTCGGTGGACGTTTTCAGTGGCATTCCGGCTCCGAGCGCACTGCTGGAGGTGATAGAGCGAGGCAGGCTGAAGGTACAGCCAGAGTAAGGCTAGTTAGTCAGCTAACTGCCTGGCACAGATTTTGAGTGTTTGAATTGAAGTTAATTATAGCGCCTCTAATGTATTTAAACTTCGGACAGGTTATTTTTTTGACGTCTTACACAGTTTTTTTTTCCACTCACTGTGATCGACTGGAACATGCACACGTAGAAAAGAAAGAAAGCCTTGGCTTACAGTGGATGGTGAGGTTTTAACTGTGCCCTGGGCACATTATGATAGCTTTCTGCAATGCTGGGAATATTTATTGTAAGTGATATCCAGTGCGAAAATCAGAGGATTTCCTTGATACAGTGAACTACCATGGCAGCTGAGGGAGAATATCAACCAAGTGTCATGTAAAGCAGTACTTTAAAATTGTCTCATTCTCTAAGTTTAGCTCCTGAGACCCAGCATTGGGGGTTACAGAGTGACATCACTTCCTCTTGTACAGAATCTGTCTTTCTCTTAGTGAGATGCGCTGATACTTTTCAGATTTCAGAGCATGTGAATTGTTCTTTATTGCACAGTGGTAGTTTTTTTTTCACTTGGCCGCATAGAACCCAGAGGAGGTGGTGTTCCAACATTCTGTTCCATTAAATCCAAAACTTTGTGAGCAATTCATAATGACTGACAGGAGACCACCCTATAAACTAATTCTGTAGATATGCTTCTGAAATATGGTGGATCATTGTTACACCCTGCCTGTTCCAAATGCTCAAATATCTCATAATCCAACCAGCATGACATTTGCTTCAGATGTGGTCTCTGCCTCTCTCGAATGTGCAAACTCTTCAAAACAATTTTTTTTTTTTTGAAAAATGGCTCAATTAACAAGATTGCCTGGAAGGAACCTCTCCTTCCTCCTCAGCAAAAGCTGTGCAAAAGAAGCAAAAAATATTCTCATTTTCATTCTCTAGCTCATTGCCATAATAGCTCTATTGTTCTGTATATCCCAAACTAAATTAAAATACTGTATTATAATAGTATAAGCTTTTAATGAAATTAATCTCAGCAATATCTTTCTCCTCTTCTGTCACTACACCTATATACATATATACTGTATATGTGTGTGTATGTGTGCGTGTGTGTGTGTGTGTGTGCGTGTGTGTGTGTGCATGTTGTGAACATAATGCACAGAGGATTGTTCCGAGTAAAATCTTGGATAAATGGATTAACCACCCTCAACAGACCCTCACCATTTGTGGATTTTAAGTATTACTCATGTTTGTTACATAAATATATTTATACATTAATCACTTTTTATTACATTTTTACATTCTCTCACACTGAAAAGATGGTTGATGTGTGTCTGAAGGAAATAACCTTCACATAGTGTTCTTAATTGGTAAAATACAGTATTTGTAGATTTCCCCATTCGCCTTGATCTCGAGAACACATCTCTTGTGAATGGTAAAGATCTACTGTACAGTTACCACTACATTACATGAAATGGTTAAATGTACTGCAGTAATTGTTAATTAAACATAATGTTGACTGATCATACTATTTCCTTTAAGTGAAATAAACAGCCTTTTATATAATGTAGTATCACACTTTATAAAATTACACTGTTAGAAAACATTAATAAACATGTTACCTGTTATTAATTAAGCATGAATATTTGTTGCATCAGTTAATAAAAAGAATGCAAGATAGTAGTAAATTTGAAAAAAGATTTCCATTTGTTTGTTTGCACCCTAGGTTTTTCTACTAAGACTGCATTGTCTTGCCTGCTTCATTTGTATATGGCAATGCAGCTCTAAACAGTCTACAGTTATAAATAGGCACTGAAAACAAAGCGTGACTGATGAATGCAATAATATACATGTATCTTCTCTGCATCTACAGTGAGCTATATGTTTGGTGCAGATAAAACATAAGGCTGGAATTGTTTTGTCTGTTCAGCGCGCGGGAGAAGACAGGATGAGGAATTGGAGGAGCGAACGGAGAGGTTGCGCCATTCTCTCTCGCACCAGCACAGTTGGAGAAGTGACAGTTCTGGCAGCGCGCCTGCTCCCTCATTTACAAAGAGCGAGGCAAACACGAATATTTAATTAGGGGACGCCACTGGTGGAATTATGAGGGATCGTCCGCTAAGAGGGGGACATTAACCTCTCGTTGAAAAGACGTGTAGAGGTGGTTGGAGGGGTGGGGGAGTGAGGGAGAGAACGAGAGAGAGAGAGAGAGAGGCAGCCAGCAGCTTTTCATTGTAGGTCAGCTTCAGGTGACCCCCGCCTCCAAAGTGGATTGATCCCTGGCCCATCCAACAGGACATATTTTTTAGACTGTTACTCCACTGCTAGATATACAACAAGAGTACTGCATCTCTTTGGACAGAAAACTTTAAAATAATGGGTGTAAATTTCTTTGGATGGCATTCACCCACTGGAATAACACTTCAGATCCTTGAAAATTATTAATGAGTTATGAATACGACCTAATGTGCTAGAAATCTGTAGCAGATAGCAGAGTCTCAGCAACACCCACAATACCTAACCCTTCAGTTTTAAAATCAACTTCTCCTTGACGTGAACACTATCACAAGGGGAACTCTGGGGAATGGATTCCAAGTGATGGATTGCTCTCTAACATTACAACTCCTGTAAACCACAGTTATTTGTATTCATTGGGCAGGAACCCTAAGCAGTGTGTTGAATAACCAGAGGAGGACTGCTGGAGTCAGAACTGGAAGGAAGGAAAACTCTTTTTTTGTCTGCACATCTTGTGTTTTTTGTTCTTTTCTTTAAAATTGTGAATGAATCCATCCCTAGAGTACTTCTTGTGAGAAATCACTCATGGGGATTTTCATACCAATAGCTACTGCACACAACTTCTGTGATCCCTTCCACCCCTCCCCACACCAATTCAGTTCAATTTGAACTTTATCGACATGAAAAACATAGTATTGTATTGCCAAAGCACATACACATACATTAATACGCAAACAAACAGGGCCAATGAGAATATTTTACATGTAAATCTTTCAGTTTCTCAGTATTGAGATGATCTCTTTAAATGCACCAGTAAGCCCTGTTGGGCACTGGGACAGAAGCAATCCTCCATGGTAATATTTTCAACACCCTTGGGAACTCTCTCTTGGTATGTATTTTGCCTGAGATCTTAATGGCCTAATTCTCAGCATACCTGACAGACTATAGCTGATATTGTGAAGGGAGATCTCTGATATCTGACCCACTGAAGGCCTCCAGCCTCACACACTCACCAAATCTCCCCCTCAACCCCCCGTTCCACCAACCACAGGAGGGGCTAAATCAGTCTGCAGTATATTGTAACCTGTCATATTAGGTTCCATCGTGCTTTATTGCTCCGCACAGACATGACTTCCACAGATGCACTTGGTTCTCCATGGCAACAGATTGATGATTAAATAAAGATTATCCTGTGTGCGACTGGGCTAATAGTCTCCTCTGGTGCCCAGGGGGACGACGGATGCCATGTGTCATTAGTCCTCTCACACAGACACACACCCCCAAGTGACATGCGCCACCTTCATGTTTCCACCATTTTGCAATGCAGGGGGAAATGGCCAAGGAGATGGCATCTGCGGTGAAAATGGCAGACCGCTTGCAGACTCAGGAGTACAGCGGCCACAACTAACAAGAAAACATAATACACTGAGCACGATTCTGTGACATAGCTCTTTGGAATGAGCAATGTGAGTATTCATCAATGAGACCTGAGTCTTTCCGGCGCTGCAGGCATAATAATTCACAAGCAAAGTCTATTGTGCAACATCTGGAGGGAAATTAATGCAAAGATGGGACTGATAAAAAAATATGACAGTGATCATAAAACCAATATCTGTTCGTACTATATAAACATGAGATGGAGCGCAAGCACACTAAAGTGATCACCACAATGTGGAAAGGACAAAATGCCTGACTGTTTCTTGTCCTGAGCACTACATTCATGAGACCACCACCTCCATCCAAGCAGATCTGAGGTGCTGCAAGACCACCTCAGATGGCCGAATCATACTGAATCCCCTGATTGGTTCTCTGTACCTCACCGTTGTATGGCCAGTGATAAGAAGTGCACAGAGGACCCACTGTAAGAGAGGTGGCATGTGACTCATGACCTTCCTCCTTCCACCCCTCCACTCCTTTGGCCCCTCCTGTGTCAGGCTGCAACGCTAAGCACTGCTGTTGAGAGACAGTAATGAATTTCCCCTATCAGGACTCCATGTTGTGGGGGGCTTTAAGGACGGCACAAGGACAGAACAGCACATTGGAGCTCCCTTAGTTCCCCCTTCCATCTTTCTCATGACATGGTCAAGGCAACCCATGTGGGGATACAGCGTGGGACCACCTCTCCCTGCAGCTACAGTAAAGATCCAACAAAGCAGGTAAGGCCAATAAACAAAGGCAATACCCAGCTGTCATCAAGAGACACACCCTGCATAGACTGTAAGATCACAGGGCAAAATGGCTTCTGAAGGTATTCTATGAGCTTATCCGAGTCGGTGTGCAGCAACAGGAACCTTACACCACCTTTCCAATTTGTGCTTTCGCATTTATAGAGCATCACTCCCAGATTCAGAGGGGGATATTAAATATGATTTTTTTTACAGCTTAATAATTTTTTATGCATATTGGAGCAAACAAAACCGTTATGATTAAGAGGCATGTCCAAAGCTGAATTGAATAAATCAGATTTATTCAATGAGTAACGAGAATGTGCCGAGTCAGTGTCCAGCAGTAAATTGCTTTGAAATGTTGATTTTGTCTCTGCAAGCACTGGCTTGAGCTTCTGTGATTTCAACTTGAAAGCATTCACTTCTGCAGTGCAGTGCCTCAAGCTTGGAAACATGATGTTTTTTTTTTTTTTTACAAATCAGAAATTATTATGTGCATTAGCTCTAAAATAATTTTTATATGAATCATTTCTCAATAGTACATTTTTCCTATTAAAGCACACTGGTATTAAAGTACATTGGCATTTACAAAATCGGACATTTGTTGCTTATATTTTTTGCATTTCTGCTGGTAAAGTGCAGGTTGGCTGACAGCTAAAGTATGGAGGTTTGAAACAGCATTTCTACAAATGATGGTGTCACACCAGAGGGTCGCTCACACCACTTCAGTACAGCCTGTGATTTGGGAATGAGCGCGGGTCAACAGCCTCACTCCACACCTCCCTCTGGAAAACGGTGTGCTTCAGGGATGTGATGCAGAGGAAAATTTAAATGTGTTAAGAAAAGGAAATGATCAGTCCGGCACAGGGAATCAAGTGGGCAGTAGGGGCATAAGGACTTGACCAAAAGCAGCCAGCACTGAATTATTAATTACTAATGAATACAACACAATAAGAGGGTTCTGAAAATGACATTGCCTGACCATCAAATTATGACTGACTGTTACCGGGAGAAAAGAAAATCTATACTCCAGTGGCGTCTTGCCAAGCTAATTAGGACCCGCTTTGAATGGATAGCTAAGCAATTGAAAGTACGTTAACCATGATGATCCCTAAACTACGCCCAACTGAAGAACAAGTCTATCTTCATTTAATATCAAAAACCAAGACTCATTTCAATTAAATCATTCTAACACTTTCAGAAATTATTCTGTACATCAGCTTCAGCAGATGATTAGTTAATTAACACTAACACTACCTTTCAGATGTGGCTGGCTGGTTTTGATGTGGCAGAAAGTAATATGCACATACACACACACACACACACACACACACACACACACACACACACACACACACACACACACACACACACACACTCATGTGTTAATAAGTTCTGCCTCTCCTTTTAAGACCAGTTTGGCAGCCAGCTTGATAAAAAAGCAGAGATAGGCCTGTTGATTGAAACAGACTCATTACAGAAACTCGTTACCAACGGCTGAATATTCTTCCTCTCCCAGATGGCGACCGGAAGACCAAGAGAATTCCTCAAGACAAGCTAGGCTGTGTTGCCATGGTAACAGGCTCAGACAACATGTCTCCTCAGAGAGCACAGGGGAATGTGTACTGTCTCAGTGAGTGTATGTGTTTGTGTGTGCTTGAGTGGCCGGGACCCTTGTCCATTCTTTTATGAATAGCCTACTGGTTTGAACGTGGTTCTGAACATTCAGCTCAACACCAATGATAGATGTGTTCAGCCACCAGTTTTTCAGCCCAGCTCTGAAGACTTTTTTGAAAAATGGTTCTAATTATTCTAAAGATGTGCAGAATCCCCAGTAATTAGCAATTAGCATGATCCGACATCAGGCTACAGTGCGTCAGCCCGTAAACTGCTTTGTGAAGCTTAGCACCTGACAAAATAGACAGCCAATTTATTTGTCAGGTTCATCTCTGTAGAATTATGTTAACATTAACAGTTTCCGATAACAGTCTCTGATAGCTGATAACAACCACTTCAACCAAACAGACAAAGACAGCTTGAGCGACAGCCTTTATTTGTAAATGGTGAGAAATGCGTCTGTGTATGGCTGACTCTATTACCAGCTGACTCAGCTGGGATTCTACAGCTGTCTGGGTAGTGGATGCAGCCGCACCACTTTCAGAGAGCGACAATGAAAACTCCAAAAGCTATTCCGTCGTAACTTTAATATCTTCGCGCCTTTACACCCTTGCGTCTGAGCACGAGAATGTGTCAGTGTCCTCTTGTTTCTTACACTTCCCATGTTAGCCTAGCATGTCAAATCAGGACATGTGAATTGTGTGCTTTGAAACCATCCTCATTACCGCATTCAGTGTTTGATCTCATGCAAATTATAACGCATACACAACACAAAGAACACACACACATGTGCTGGTGCAGAGCGTTCAGTGCAGAAAGAGAAGAGAACAGGGAGAAAGGAGACAAAAAGATATGCATGACTGAATAAACGCTGACATCAAACAGAGATCTCAAGTCAAGGGAGATGACAGAGGAGACTCGCTGCCACTTAGGCTTCCCTCTGGTCATCTGTCGCTCTCTCTTTCTTTCTCTCTTCTCTCACTCTCACTTCATCACTATGCCCCTTTCTCTCTCTCTCCCACTGGATCCCTCCATTCTTGGCTGACTGATTCTCTCACTCTTCTGCTTCCCAGCTTTTCCCATGGAGAGAAAGCGAGGGGGAGTGGTGGTGTGCCTGGCTTCTGTGAATCTGCAGTCAATATTTCTCTGTTGAAACAATCTGGTTCCAGAGAAAGGCTCAGTTGGACTCGCTGGACTCGTTGAAGCAGAGGTGATTTTGCCCACTATCTCAAATGCAGACTAAGAGAGAGACACAGAGATCTCATCTCAGAGCTAATGGACCAGGGTACAAACTAGGCAATCTGTGCTGTGCAAAGTGTTTCTTTTTCTGGTCTGTCTAACATTGCACAGTATGTGAAAGAGAACATGCTTACCATTCAGACATAAATAACTGATTCAAGCCCAGTATACGATTAGCTATGTACTCATCAGTCAGACAAAAACAGGAAACTGAGTAAGCAGTTACATCATTACATCAAGTTTACAACAGTATTAGTTAATTTGCATTACATATAAAAGACATGTGTACCATTATATATTTTATTTGTCATTTTTAACTGCTGATACTTATAATATCTCCAGTCTGTGTAGTATGCTCACCACCATTTCTATCATAGTTAAGATGTGCCTCAAAACCTACTAACTCTCTCTTCCCCTTCTTTTTGAATAAGGACTCTGCGCTGAGCATATTATGAGTTTAATTCTGTAAAGAGATTGGCTGCAATCTGACTGAAACCGGATTTTTAATGCCTTGAGCGCAATTCCCTTCACTTCCGTTAAAAGTGCTGACTGTGGATATGTGATACATTCCACACATTCCCTGTAAAAAGAAGCATATTAAATGGCCCAAGGGATGCACTACAAATGACTTCAGTGTCCAACATTTTATTCAGCCCTCTCTGCAGAGGACACTGTACATGCTGTTTCTGGAATGCGGTAGGCATTTCAATACAGGAACCCTTCTGAATAAAAGTGGGCTAAAGATGGCCTCTATAAGGTCCACATCTAGCCAGACAATGGATTATGGATGACTATTTTGTAAGCCATCTGAATGAAAATCATCACTGTGACCTATTCCACTGGACCGGGAGTTCCTAACTGTACCACTTCACTCTGGGTGAACATAACTGGGTCAAAAACCTCCCACCCCCGTACTCTTTGACGCAACATCAACTCACCCAACTGTACCGTGTTTCCTTTTCACTCTTATGTTTGGTCAAGCATTTTATCTCAGCATATGGTATTCTGTTGCTCCTTTAGGTAAAAGAAGACCTTTTTTTTAAACCAGCAACAGCTGCAGCTCCTGCATATTGTGCTGGAGGCAGACTGTCCAAAGAGGCTCTGTCCCTGAGCTATACAGGTGTTGGAGGAGAGGACAAAACAAGCCCAGAGCAAGAGAGTGGATTGATGTGGACCGGGAGAGCTAATTGCATTATTAATAGGGAAAGTCCCCAGGATTTGTAATGCTAATATGAACAGCGGAAGGCAGACCTTTTTTTTTTAATGCGGCTGCTCTCTGTGAAGACATGAATGGCTGTGGTTTGTTTCCTTGTGGCACTTAGATCTCTGCTCTGCAATGGGAGGTTTCATTTGGACCACTCCTCTTTCATTTCAATGCTTCCCTTTTTCATTGGAGTGATGTGACGAATAGGCCTCTGCACCGATCTGAGACAACCGTTTTCTGAAGAACTGATTGAGTCCTCTAGTAAATGGTTTACTGGTCTGTGGAGATTTGACAGCAGACATCAGGACCAAATGAGTAAATCCAAATCAAGCTCACCTGTGAGTGCCAGAGTGACATTTGTTATTCACAAATAATAATGTCTTCTTTTGATCCTTGGCATGTCTCTCCTTGGTATGGTGGAAACTGAAATGTTACTAATTGATTTGTTCAAACCACGCTGACATTTTAAATTAATTAATTTATTTTTGTAAATGCAAAAATGCAGGTCTCCAATTTCCAGCTGTGAGATGGGAATGAGGTAGAAATGTTGAGAACCTGAAATAATCCATGCGTCTGAACATTCGACACAAATGATGTTCACGTGACTTCATTCTGACATGTGACTTTCCTTGGCATCTTTACTCAGAAACGTGACCTAACATTTTTTTTTTCAGATTTATTATCTCGGATAAATGATCTCATTTCAAAATGGATGAGACAAAATGAAGCTGCTGTGTGTAATTTGTACGCTGACAATGATTTCAAAGTGATATGTTCAAAACTATTTTTATCACAAGAGAGGAAGACATGTAGAATAGAAGGGCTGCAGCTTTGCCTCAGTAAATGGTTAAAGAAAATAGGATTCTAACTCACTCATGCCTGATAATTGTAACAAATGAGCATTAACGTCTACCTCCATCATCTTGAGAAGTCAATACTCCAGTGCTGACGGACATAGAGAAATTGAGCGAGAGAAAGGTATTGTGCAAAAATGAATGCCATCATCAACTCTACACTGGATTACAAACAGGATTTAAGAGGAAAATACAGTGGTATTATATCACGCAAGGATGATTTTCAGCTCTTGTTTTGAATGATTTTAAAATTACGACAAGGGTACAAAGTGTGTGTGCGTGCGTGCATGCGTGCGTGTGTGCATATGTGTGCATGTGTGTATGTGTATGTGCATGTGGGTGGGTATGTGTGCATGCATGCACAATAAGTCTTTTTGCAAGTCTTACAATACAGCTTAACCTGGAAGCACATCACAGTTCTATAAGTTACAGTATGAGCTCTTTCCTGATAAATGCTGAACCTGGACACAGGAAATAGGGATATAGGAGACAGGCATAGAAATATACAAAAATGGACAGTTTGCCTGGTAGTAGTTCCTTTTCTCTCAATAAGCCATCTATCAACAGAATAGTCGCAACAGACAGCAGAGTCATAAAGCATGATATCTAGTTCAGTGGGCGTACTGTGCATGTGTCAGTATTTCCTCCTAATCATAAGACAGGGCCCTACTCGGTCCAATGTGATTTGCCAATTCAATTGTCACATCTAAGGCTTGCACAGATTAATTGTTTCACGATCACTCCCAATTCTATGCACAAGTTCTCCCTTTAAGCCTACTCTCCACTGACTCTGAACAGCAATTTCCTGCATGAATACAATGCTGTTAAAAAAAAAAATGTACGGTACGAGACTGGTGATGTCTTTTGTGTTTGTAGTCTGCAGTAATGAGGGTTACGCTCTTTTGAATTACTCCCAGATCCAGAAAACCAGATAAAAGGAATTTTATCAATCAGCCCATATCAAGCAGAATCGGGTATTTGGGTCATTCAAGGTGAGGGGGATCAAACAGAGAAGTTCAGACTTCTTTCACTCTCTGTGAGCTCCTGTGCTGTGACAAAGACTGCTGCCAGCTGACTGCTCCAATATTAATGCAAATATGAGAACGCGGGAACAGCCGCTTCAATAATAGATAGACTCTGTCTGTTCCTCCAAAGTCCCCCCCGACTGACCTGCCATTTGCACAGAAAAACTTTAGATAAATAAGATATTTGACTTTATGTCTTAGACCCTCCTACTGGAGTGCTTTGGATCACGGGATCCAGATAGGTACAGTAGAAAAAGGCAGACTAACTTTGAAACCAGTTTTCAGCAGATGTTGAGCTCCTTGACACGTCATTGTATGTTATACTGTGCCTATGGAAATCTCTCAGAATCTTAAAATTATTTTCATGATACAGATGCTCCAGTTGACAGAATTGTTTGTTGGGGACCATGGTAATGTCATAGGACCCTTTTTATGCCTGCGTGCCCTCCTGTACCTCCAACTCCTTCTTCTTATCCACCTCTGTCTTTAAGTCTCCCTTTCCCTCCATCCCTTCCTCCCTATATCCCTGTCTCTTCTTCTTGGCACACTGTCTTTCAGCCCTTTCCTCCCTCAAATTCACTGTCTTAGTCTATGACTTTATCACCCTCCCAATCTGTGAATGACGGTCTGATGCAACAACAGCAAAATGATTATCATGGCCTCTAATGATAAGAGGTCAAAGAATGTCACCTACAAGTCTTTGTCATGTTTACTTTTCAAAATCAGTCTGAATATATGTCTCTCTATTCTCCATACAACATATTGTCGCCATTACCATTTGTTTATCTTCTGATTTTAACTGGGTGTTTCACATTTTACCAGCACAGCTGATGACAGCTCAGACTATGCTGAAGTTCAGAATACTTCTTGTAGTGTTGTGCATAGTATACTAAACTTCTGACTCCCTCATACTAACAGAATCTCTTATTGCTAGGCTAAATATCTTAATGTTCCAAACTTATTCTAATTATTTTGACAGTATTGTGTGTGTGTGTGTGTGTGTGTGTGTGTGTGTGTGTGTGTGTGTGTGTGTGTGTGTGTGTGTGTGAGAGAGAGAGAGCAATACCTGGAAAATGTGAAATTGTACTCGTTAATGGCATAATTCGACTAAGTCGTGTTGAGCCCTGCTGGAAGTCTGATGTTCCCGTCTCTTTCAATTAAAGTCTAAACATCCCTCAACTGTCATCTCTCCACCCCTCCCTCTCTGTGTCTCTCTCTTACTCCCCTTCTGATCCACCTCTCTTCCCTCATTTACGTTGCAAACCAAATCTTTCAAAGGAGTTTTTCTCCTTCATTTGTTTTTGCATGTTGTCGAGCGTTGCATGTCGTCAGGGAAACATTTGCGCTGCGCAAAGAGGGACCCCTCTGTGAGCCAGAGGACAGGGACCACTGTGTCAGAACCCGGGCCTGAGAGATTGGCCTGTCCCTGCCTATAACCGTCACACTGCACCGACCGAAACAGGAGAGCGAGAGGGACAAGCACTCAACTCATCACTCCACATTTCAACGCTTACACAGGGAGCTGGCAAAGGGAGAGGAAGACAAAAGGCACTGGCTGTAAAGAGAGAAGAGAAGAAGTTTAGAGAAGTTTGGAGCAGACAGAGAATGAATAACAGAAAAAAAACTAGGCTGAGAGATGGATGAAAGAGAGGAGAGATGCAGCAAGGGACACATCTTTGATGATATTTCAAAAGAGGGTGGCTGAGCCTGTATGTCGTTCATTCACACATTCACACATGCCAAACACACACACACACACACACACACACACACACACTTGCAAATCATCAAATCAATCAAAAACAAATCAAAATCAATCAATCAAAAACAGAGGTTATTAATCTTCAAATCCATTAATATATAATTTAATTGCATTTATTTCATTCTTTTCAAAACATGCAATCATGGATGGGATATATCTTGTCGTGAAGACCTGGTGTTGCCTGGGATGACACTATTAAAAACTCTAGGGTCTTTATTTCTTTCATCACTTAATACAGTGCCATGCAAAAGTTTGGGCACCCCTTGTCAAAATTTCTGTTACTGTGAATAATTAAGTGAGTAGAAGATGAACTGATCTCCAAAAGGCATAACGTTAAAGAAGAAACATTCTTTTCAACATTTTAAGCAAGATTAGTGTATTATTTTTGTTTTGTACAATTTTAGAGTGAAAAAAGGGAAAGGAGCACCATGCAAAAGTTTGGGCACCCCAAGAGATTTGAGCTCTCAGATAACTTTTATCAAGGTCTCAGACCTTAATTAGCTGGTTAGGGCTATGGCTTGTTCACAATTATCATTAGGAAAAGCCAGGTGATGCAAATTTCAAAGCTTTATAAATACTCTGACTCTTCAAACCTTATCCCAACAATCAGCAGCCATGGGCTCCTCTAAGCAGCTGTATAGCCCTCTGAAAATTAAAATAATTGATGCCCACAAAGCAGGAGAAGGCTATAAGAAGATAGCAAAGCGTTTTCAGGTAGCCGTTTCCTCAGTTCGTAAGGTAATTAAGAAATGGCAGTTAACAGGAATGGTGGAGGTCAAGTTGAGGTCTGGAAGACCAAGAAAACTTTCTGAGAGAACTGCTAGTAGGATTGCTAGAAATGTAAACCAAAACCCCCGTTTGACTGCAAAAGACCTTCAGGAAGATTTAGCAGACTCTGGAGTGGTGGTGCACTGTTCTACTGTGCAGTGACACTGGCATAAATATGACCTTCATGGAAGAGTCATCAGAAGAAGACCTTTCCTGCATCCTCACCACAAAATTCAGTGTCAGAAGTTTGCAAAGGAACATCTAAACAAGCCTGATGAATTTTGGAAACAAGTCCTGTGGACTGATGAAGTTAAAATAGACCTTTTTGGCCACAATGAGCAAAGGTATGTTTGGAGAAAAAAGGGTGCAGAATTTCATGAAAAGAACACCTCTCCAACTGTTAAGCAGGGGGGTGGATCGATCATGCTTTGGGCTTGTGTTGCAGCCAGTGGCACGGGGAACATTTCGCTGGTAGAGGAAAGAATGGATTCAATTAAATACCAGAAAATTCTGGAAGCAAACATCACACCATCTGTAAAAAAGCTGAAGAAAAGAGGATGGCTTCTACAACAGGATAATGATCCTAAACACACCTCAAAATCCACAATGGACTACCTCAAGAGGTGCAAGCTGAAGGTTTTGCCATGGCCCTCACAGTCCCCTGACCTAAACATCATCGAAAATCTGGATAGACCTCAAAAGAGCAGTGCATGCAAGACAGCCCAAGAATCTCACAGAACTAGAAGCCTTTTGCAAGGAAGAATGGGTGAAAATCCCCCAAACAAGAACTGAAAGACTCTTAGCTGGCGACTAAAAGCATTTACAAGCTGTGATATTGGCCAAAGGGGGTGTTACTAAGTACTGACCATGCAGGGTGCCCAAACTTTTGCTTCAGGCCCTTTGCCTTTTTTGTTATTTTGAAATTGTAAAAGATGGAAATAAAAAAGTAATCTTGCTTAAAATGTTGAAAAGAATGTTTCATCTGTAACTTTATGCCTTTTGGAGATCAGTTCATCTTCTACTCACGTAACTATTCACAGTAACAGAAATTTTGACAAGGGGTGCCCAAACTTTTGCATGGCACTGTATAAAGGCAAACCACACTTATAAACACTTTTATTTATCAACTTTTCATCACATACAATCACAAAGCCTGTGCCTGATACACTTTCAGTACTGAAGAGTAGGTTTTTACAGGAACCATATCATATTGAAGTGGTGGAAGCTAAGTGGACATAGTAAGTTAAACTACAACCACTGCTACAACTATTACTATACTACTATAAAGTTGTGCATGCATCTAGGTCCCCCTGGTATGACCCCTTTCACTTTATAAAATAAAGTATTTATGCAACACTTCATGTTGGAGTTGAACTCACAACCTTCAGGACACAAATCAATTTCTTTCACAGCTACACCACCCAGCCGCTTGTGACTAGTGCCATCATGTTGCTCCTGCACATCTGCTCAGATCATCAAACTGTAATTCATACATTTCTTTGACACTTACAGATATATAATAGATATTTAAACCTCTGGGGTTCCCTGTACAGCCAGGGAATGTACTCCTATATACTTTCACAGCTGCATCAGCAGCAGAGGAGTGAAAGAGGCAGCTGCATCTACACCCACACCTTCAATCTCACTGGGTGTCTCTCCGAAACAGCTTACAGCACTGTAGTCTCGACCCTCAGTCCCCGTCATCAAATAAGGGGTGAGGCAAAGTTTCATAAATGATGAGAGAGGGAGATAAATGGAGAGAGAGAGGATGAGGTAATGGGAAAGGGGGATGAGAGAGAGATAGAAAAGGAGAGAGAGGGAGAGAGAGGAGCTACCTGTTCTGCAGTGAGGAGAGGATGAAAGCTGATGTACAGTACTGTGAGACACGTGGGCTCTATTTTTACCAAATCCTGCCCTTTCATCTCCACACAGCAAATTCTTCACACTCCCGAGTCATTTTTATTCCAACATCTGCTCATTCCTACAATCTTTGTTCTTATTTTTCTGTGTATATTTCTCTCTTACTATCTCTCTCTCTCTCTCTCTCTCTCTCTCTCTCTCTCTCTCTCTCTCTTTCTCTCTCTCTCTCTCTCTCAATATCTTTCTGAGTAGCAGATTTTTTGGCATAGCCATGGTAACAGCATTCTAAATATAATATGCAGCATTAACAAACACACGCATGCATACACACAGCATCACACATGACTACCGAACAAGGTATCTTGAGGCTAAAGAAAGACTTTACGTGAATCGAGAGGTAAGATCTGAAACTGACTGCCTCACAGTAGGACCAACAATCACTTCTGTAAACATGTAATGACTCTGATCCATTGATAATATACTGAAATTTTCTTTTTATTTTTTTAGCGCTAGTCTGTTGTTTCATGTACAATACAGTCAATTGATGAATTGAGTTAAAACATTGATGCCTTTACGGTCACGTCAATGAATGCTATGTTCTTATGAAAAAAGGGAAATCTACATTTTCAGCTGCTGATGTGTTTTGCTCTCTGTCTTGGCAATACTGCAAGAGTTGGCTTTGCCAAAAAGTGCTTAAACTGAAATTAAAAAGAGAGAGAGGGGGGAAAGACAGCAGTTCCACAGCTGTGCGGTGAGCTTGCACAGTATCAGAGCTGTGGCTGCTGCTAATGATATTGTTACTATACTATCTGGAACTTCCTGAAAGAGAGTGCTCTGATGGAGGCCATGCTGCTTGGCACAGCATGTGCTTCTCTTTATGGACTTACTGTTCTTAAGAGGAGGCCGCACCATAATAGATAGCTAGCCTAGGTGATCTAATGCACCCATTGCCCGAAGTGATTCATTCTTCCCTAAAACAGATTAGGGGTTGGTCTTTCAGAAAAATGACATATATGTTTAGTGTGCGTATACTACAACAAGCACTGCCACAGTGATCAGGTTGCTCTCATAAGGGAACAACCATCCCAGATGCATTGATAAATAACAGCAGGAGAAAGAGTGTTTGCTTCACACTGCATTTTCAGTACAAACTCATTGTGGATGTGAGCATTTCTGTAATATTGCTGTCGTACCAGAATACCATAAAACCTGGCAATGGAGAAGGCCATCTAAGGTAAGAAGATGCTGTCAGGCATCCATTGAAACACCTGTCACTTCTAACTGGCCGGGTTTTAAGCTGGGTTGATTAGCTCACCTACAGCTCCAATTGTGTGGGCATCACTACACAGACAATGATCACTCAAGCTCTAGGCTAATTAGCTAATGACACTCGTTTGTAATTGACTTCTGTGATATGAGCATAGAAAAGGTTGGGTGGGTATGGAACCCTTAGAGGAGCAGCCTTCTCAAGATTTCTGTAGCTTTGTTATGAGTGACCTCTGCTGCTCGTCTAACACAAGTGAGTTCAGACACTACATGGTGCCAAGGCTGCTTGATTCATGAGAATCAGAGTATACACTGTAACAGCAAGACATCCTCAAGGACCATACTTTAGTGTGCTACCCTCTTCTCTTCAGTCAGTTCAAAAAGCCACTGAAAACAATAGTCCAACACCAAGACCCATTAAAAAAAGCTGTACCTGTTGAGTGATTTCCTAATGCAAGAATAATTTCACTGAACACTATCATCTGAAAGGACTAAAAAAGAAAAAAAAACTCCAAATAGCATTAGAGGAACAGCCAAAACCCCAGTGAATTAGGCTGAAGTACAATACAGCTGTCAGCTTATTCCTCAGAGCTACAGCCATGCTTCCAACAAATTAGGTGGCAGTGCAGGCAGGTGTGCGCTTGCGTTAGCTGGAGCCAGAGCCAGCTGGGCTTTGCCATCTTGGGCATCTCCACTGAGGACCATCTCTGCAAAGCCTGGGAGACGACCAAACGGGGAGAGAGCGACAGCAGAGAGAGGCTGCGGGCATCAGAGACGACGCTAATGACGGTGCTGGCGAAGGGGCGCGGTAATTGCAGGATGCCGCTGCCTTTGAAAGGGCTCGCTCACCTAAGTTTACCCTTCGCCCTGCAAGCCCACACCACCGCTGTGCCGCAACAGAGAGAGAGCGCATTAATTCAGCTTCTAGGCACACAGCGGGCAAGGAGGCATGACACTGATGGCTATTGGCAGCCAGCGTCCAGCGGGGAATCACACTATGTTGGGGTGAGCAGCAGGGGAAGATTTCAGTGCCGGTCCGACCTGGGGTTAAGGAAAATCCATTGTAACCCTGTGCTGTTGCTTCTGGGTTTTAATCAAATTCCAATAGATCTCCCATTCTCTCTGCACCGGGTTGTTTGTTTTCTGTATTCTTCACTAATAAAAAGAACAAACTTTATTTCATATCTATTTCTATTTTAATGGCACCTTATCTGCTTTCATGAATCAAACATTGGCAAAAAACTGATGCATATTTTCATTTAAAATACACAGTTTTGGATACATTAGCAGGTATCTAAAAGCAGATAATATGCAATACATTCCAGGAGTATAGATTTCAGCAGCAAATGCGGGGCTTTGCTAAGGAAAAACAATAGGATGCAAATCTATTAGAGGTGTACTGCAGGGGTCTGCACCAGGACCAGTACTCAGTCCTCCAGGTTTATTGTTGCTTATTTGAGTCTGAACGGCAAAGGAACACGTAGCAATACAACTTGCCATCAGTCAACCAGGTCTAGACTGAGACGATATCAATGTTATTGACCACTGAGGTAAATAACGTGTTACCATGGCGATTGGGCATCCTGTTGGGCCTGGGGTGTCCGGCTATTTGTTGTAAATTACTTCTAAATAGCCATATTGAACCAGCTGAAATCATTTGCAGGATTAGGGAACTGACACGTTAATAGTGCCAATAAACCCAGCATGGCTGTTAGCGTTGCGCGTGGAGGCAGGTGACCCGCGACCCTGAAACCTGCAGCAAAGCGAAGTGTGCCGACGGATGAAAAGGGCAGACGGAGATCTAACACGGACAGCGCCGCTAAAGCGTTTAGGAAGGATAATAGACACGGCTGAGAGCCCGGCCTGCGTTCATCAAATACGGCGGGATTCACTGTAGACGCGGCGCGTGCGTCGGGATCTTTGAGACCCCCTTGATGAAAGGTACAGGTATAATGAGATTTTCACATCAATGAGCCAGCTGGCTGCTGCCTCTCATCCGACGCCTCTCTGATGTTATTCCCGTGCCTGTTTTACCACTTTTCCAATTGGTGTGCCTTTGGCAGCGGTCCCGTTGCGTCCGTGCCAGCACACCTCACAGCCTGCTTCAGGGACACCCTGGGGAGAAGGACACCAAGCCCTTCAGGAGCCGGGGTGCCTGTAACCGAGGGGAAGAGGGAAAAGAGCCGCAGCCTCCACGGATTGTCATGTTCGATACGTAATTGAATGTAACAAATCCCTTGCCTTTTTGTTTCCCCCGTGAGGGACTACTCAGGCATTATTTTGTGTATGTGACCACGACAGCGACAAGGAGGAGGGAGAGTCTGGGCAGTGAATCGTGGACGCGGTGTACTGTAACACCACTTGCAGGCCTATTGGGAGACGGATGTGTTTGGTTGCGTGTATGAGTGTGTGTGTTTGGTTGTGTGTGTATGTGTGTGTGCATTTGTTTAGTTGTTTGTGATTGGATACGTGCCACTTCGCTAACTCCACTGCTGGCTGGCTGCACAACACAGCAGATAACTACAGAAAATGTACAAACAACAGCAGGCGTAAAAGAGGGAAAGAAACCAAGATGCCTTACCTCCTTATTTACCTGCTTGCTTATCCTCACACCGTCTGGTTCATAAGGCTACAAACAGAAATCAATAGCCAAGGCTGGCCCTGGTTTCTAGCAGTAATCCCTCCCGTGTGTGTCTGTGCGCACAGAGATGGCTGCGGTCTTACCCTCACAAGCCCAAAAACATCCATGTACACAGATCATGTTGTACGGCTGGATTAAGGGGAATCTCACTGGTAGATTAGGAAACACATGCCATACTGTAATTAATTTCTGTAATTAAAACGACCAGGCTCAGGCGCAATGCACTATTTATACATAAACTAATCTCCGCCTTGGAAGGCAAGAGAGAAATCCCATCCCCTCAATTATGAAGGAATGGGGGAGAGGCATCTAACAGGGAGAGAGGTGTGTTTGTATGCAGAGAACAGTTTACACGGCAGCATTTCCCATTCCTCAACTTTCCGATTTAAATATGAATCTCTGACCTTTCAGTATACCGTAGCAAAGATGTATAGAAGCAGTCACTGCAGAATATTATAATAAATCCATGTAAACTGTCTGAGGTTTTAGCCCGGCAGCTACCCTTTTACTTTTATTGCAGTACTTAATTTATCAAAGAAATTGGCAATGAGGGTATGCCGTAATGTATCTTATCTTTGTGAAAATTCATAATATTGTGGTTTACCATGCAGAATTGTGCTAATAAATCTGCTCTACAGAGAGGGTTCTGCCGCATATTAAGACTTTAAGTTAAAAATAAAAAAAACTAAACCAGAAACTTTCAACCAGATCACTACAAAAGTATTTACAATAACTCCTGAAATAAAAAAATATCCTTGGCATTTTTTACCTGTAACATAATTTCAGAAGCAGCCAAACATCTTGATACCTGATGATGCTTTATTGTTCCGTTTGCCAGGAAATCTCAGCTCAATACAGAACTGAAAACTGAATTGGTCAGCTTACAAAGCACTAATTCCCCACTCACATCCTTACTGTAATCACTGACACCTTCATAATGACTGTGTCATTCAATTAAAACAGAGAAGGCAGAATCTAAGAGTGACTGCATTGCCGTGAGGGTAGGGGAGTCTTTGCCCTCCTCTACATTGTTATGCAAGTCCAGGTGGGAACACGGGGGCTGAAACCAAAGCGATCCAAATGGATAATGATCCCCCTCTGACTCGGTTTGATAATTCTCCCAGTTGTGGGAGCTGCTTTAATTGGTTCAGTCTTCTCAGAATAACAAAGTGATGGAGACTGAGGAGTTGCAACGACTAACAACGGTTTCATCTGAACTGCATGTGCAAACTCTAAAGGGACAAATTACGATGGTGCTTATCCAGTCTGGAAGTGATGCATGCTGGGAACTGAGATGTGTTAAAAGGGCAGAAACGGATGGGAGCCAGGAGAGAAAGGAAAAGCAAACACTTAAGTAAATTATATTATGGAGAATAAGACGCCCAAACTGATGAAAGAAAAAAATTAAGATTTGAAACTGTGTGGTAATAACTTGGATAGTGGCAAGGGAATATGACCTGAAAACAGATTACTGTAACTTCAAATCCCAGATAGGGATTTCGCTAAAACTACCACTCTGCCCTTGAGCAAAGTATAGTATCGTAATTCAACAAAAGTGTCACAGAAGATATCAAGCACAAGAAACACCATAAAAGCATAATGAGGCCATATTAAAGGACAGATTTAAAAAGATGTCAGAATAAGGCTACAATGATCATCTGTGGTTAAATAACATTTTCAACGGAGACGTGCAAGTCCGCTTTATGCGGGTTTGCAGTATTTGCATGTTAATATCCTGCTGGAATGTGAAGTGGCTAATATCGGTAAAAGAGTAAAATCAAAAAACAGGATGTCTAAGGTGATCTCATTGTTCTCTCATAACAAAATGAACTCCAGTCTTAAATGCGGGCCTCCCGATCTCTGGAGTCGTCTGCTCTTTGAATTATTCGCGAGCCCGTTTCATCTCCTGGATTTCCTCCTCATTATTCATCACATCTTCAAGGCCCGTACGTTAGGCACTTCTCTAGTCCCGAAGGGGAGAACCTTGATTATACCTTTCCACGCATCTGCCAAGAGAATCAAGGCGGGGAATTACAGAGACATTAGCCCATTCATTCAAAATCAGCACCCACGGCACTCGCAGTGCACAGAGCCCCAGTGCCTTCACAGCAAGTACACACCATCACCGCTTCCCCACTGCACGGGCATGTGTAAGTAGCGCGTGAATATTCTACGACGTATGAGGCAAGCGGTGGGGGAAACGCGCGCAGCCTCTCAGAGCGTTTGGCATGTCGCTGAGGACGGACATAGCCGTGACACCCGGCCAGCTAATACCCCCGGCGAGAAAGCGGCTAAACTGCTGTGGAGACATGGAAGGGCTCCACATGTGAATCCCATTCTCTGTGGAGGAGCCTTGATCCCTTGGAGAAGAGCGGGGTCTTTAATGCCCTACAGCGGGAAGAACACAGGAAGGGGATTTGGTGCAGCTGGGGGAGAGCAGGAAACATGGAACACCCCCATCTGCAGCTTGCGATATGCGCTTAGAGGCTGCAGGGGTGAGGGTGGCCAGGCACATGCAGCGCCGGATCGATAGCCTGGGGGGCCATTAACTCGGAGGGCGCGGGGGTCGGGCCCGCTGCCGCAGTTAGCGCTGTGCAGGGCGGGGCCGACAAATCCGCCCGTGACAACCCATCAGTCTCAGGTGACCCAGTCGCCGGAACCCCTCATTCAATCTGAACGGTATCAGAAGAGAGGCAGGGCTGGAGGGCTTGGCCGATGTAGTGGAGCCAGGCGGTCAATAAAGACATGGCAATCATGACTCTCTGCCTGCAAAGCCCCCGAGCCCAGCACAGAAGCAGAGAGACCCAAACCATTCGCAGGGAAGAACAGAATCATTCGTAATGCCACGCATGTGGCATGTGAGAAAGTAGGGAACCAGCATCCACTTTTTCTCGATCTGTGTTGTCATACTGTACTCCCTGATGGGGAGAAACAGAAGCGTGGCCTGGCAACAAGCTTCTCTTAAGTGACAGTGACAGTGACTGAACAAAGCCTTCGGAGCTGCTTCCCCAGAGGGGGCATTAAATCTGCCATGCAGCCTTTCACCACCATGACTCTGCCGAGTGTCCAGGATGCCTTTTCAAGTGGGGGAATCAAAGGAAGAACTGCGCCAGGTTTACTGGGGATGAAGGCTCAGAGCTCTAATCTCTACGCCGCTGTAATGAGAGCCAAGCAAACCTTGTGTTTCCTCATTGAAATTAAGAAGGATACGTGCAGGGCGTCATCCGACTGATTGTGCGGTATTGCAGTGGATTACCTCATTTCCTTTTTTAAAGTCTGCATTCGGCAATCTCAGCCCTGCTCTTCGCAACACAGACTCCGAATGGCCCCATGTGTGCACCACGCTTGGGGTTCCTGTAAGAGGGTGTGAGTGTGAGTGCGCATGCGTGCGCGTGTGTGTGTGTGTGTGTGAGTGTGCATGTGTGTGTGCACGCATGTGTCCATGTGTGTGCTTGGGTGTGAATTAGTGCCATACTCAGCCACCTCTCAGACAAGCTGACAAAGCAGAGCCACCGGAGCAATTAGCACAGTTTTGTTCCACCTCCACGGCTTCACTTCGACAGGCACCGGGCAAAGCTACACCCCTGAGAAAACGCTGACTTCCCAGCCTTTATCTCTTCTGTCTCCCTCTCTCTCTCTACCTCCCTCACGCTTACTTTCACTCTCCATTTGTGTCTCTCTCCCCCTATATCCAGAGAGGTGCAGTCCAAAGTGTTCACCTCCTCCATTTACAATAACGCCACACAGTGACTCATTTGGCTGAATATATTGCGTTTGAAACGGTTGTTTCCAAATCACTCACACTTCTTCACGGAGTCTTAAACCACTACAGCTGAGGAGACTGTGAAACACACGGATCCTCTGACTTCTGCCATGCTTTTCAACGGCATGTCAAACAGACTTAATGTATTTCTCTCTGGTTAGCGCAAAACATCATATTAAAGATAGTCTCCATTGTTATTTTATAAAGCGCATAATCCCAGGAACGAACAGCTCAGAGAGGAACAAGCCATTGGTAATCCCGACAGTGTGTCATAGTTTATGCAGATAAAATTGTCGAAGCCATTCTCCTCTTCCCCTCTGTTTTCTTCTCTGACTGACAGCGATGCAGTGAACTCCCATGCAAGATGCCTCAGACAGGCAGTGGGTGGTGATGTATTCAAATGAGCCGACTCACTCAAGAGTGAATGCACACTCTTTCCTCTTTGGCAAATATGTGTGTGATCCAGTGGCCCCTAAAGGGACAAACACCGCCCATCTCCTGACTGGGTCTCTAACTCATTCTGTCTTTCTTTCCCTATTTCCACACCTTTCTTTTTTATCTTGGTTCCTCTTAATGTGAAATCCTTATCCAGATTGCCTCTCCCTTTTCTGCTTTCACACCATTCCCTTCCTGCCAACACTTCTCCACCTTATTCTCAAATTCAACAGTACTTCATTGGTATGAATGACACTTGGTGGTTTTACCAAAGCTGTTATCCACAGGGGTATTAGTAAAAAACAACCCTTAAGATGTACTATGGTAACCAGAGTGCAATGCACTAGAATATAGAGTTACAATGCCCATTAAATCAATATGTTTATTGGTGCAAAACCAGCTAACAGGGAAATGTAATCCCATATTTGTATGTGAAGATAAGTACGTGACGTTAAGCAGTTCTTGTCTCTGTGTTATCCCACTGTCATACTGCTCTGATTATAAGACACTGTTCTCTTCTTCTTTTCTCTCTCTCACAGAACCCAGTCTAGGGGAAACATGCCTCTCTTCCTCCCTGTCTTATATGCCAATATCCATTCTCCACTCCTCCTTCTTCCCTCTCCCTTGAAGGCGTGTCTTGGTGCACGGGCCTGCAAAATGTCTGCCCCCATGCATACAGATGCACACTCCCCGCATGCACATGATCATGATCAGGCTGACAGATATAAGCACATGCTATTTTCAAATGAGAAATTAATTCCCAGAGACACATGTCATATACTGCTTATATGTTATATTATATGACAACACTTTATTAGATATTTGAACCCACAGAACAGTTGAAATGTATCCAAACACATGCATTGTGGAATAGTTTTGGTGTCTCTGGCATATCTGGTTTCCACAGTATTTACCCCTAACATAGCATTTCAGCAGGTTGTCTGAACTTATTGCACTTCACAGCTCTTGTGCGTGTGCCTGCGTGTATGTGTGCATGATGTGAGCACAGTATGAGTGAATATATAAGTGTGTGTGTGTGTGTGTGTGTGTGTGTGTGTGTGAGAGAGAGAGAGACTATAAGAGTGTAAGTGTAAGTTTAAGTTTAAGTGCATCCCTCTGTGTGGCTGTGAGCTTGTAAGCCACTGTGTTTGAGTATGACTGTCAGCCTTCCCACCAGCACAGAACAGCGTGCCCTGCAGCGTCTCTGTATGAGCACAGTATGAGTGACACCATGATTGCACATAATTATAACTGTGGAAAATGATGTTGTCTCCCAGCAGTAATGACAGGATACCTCGCATTGCACACAGAGCGTTGATCCTCTCACAGGCTCCATAGTTAAACTGTGGAATCCTGGGCTCTGGTGTTTCTGAAAGGAATGACCATGACAAATACACACACCCGCTCAACATATGACATTAACACTACAGACAAATTTCACTAACTGACATCACTGTGTACAGCCATGAACATGTTACACTTTTTCATAAACCCTGGTAAAGTTTGAGAAACAGTGTCCTGCTCTTGTCCGGCAATGATGATGTCATCACAGATACCCTCCATTCTAAATTTATTCCATTGCCTCTCCACTGGAACTCGTGAAATGATGGATGTCTTAAAGTCATGCATAATCACCTAACTAATTACTATTCACAAAACCTGTCAAAAAGGAAACTGAAATTAATAGGAAACAATCACCCACATTGTTAAAAACACAGGGCATGTGCTATACATCATTTGGCTTTTGTGTTGTACCCATCCTACTTATTTCTTTGTAAGCGCCTTTTTGTATGAAACGTCTGCAGGACGTTCCTTGACATGTTTAACCAGAGAGGAGGGGACAGTCATGTCTCATCCTTCTTTATGAATTGACTAGGAGGATGATATGAATAAAGCGGCCAAATATAACATATGGGAATGTCTGCAGCTAATTATGGTGTCCTCACACTCACGGCTGATAGAGTTGTGATGAAACATTTTCAAAAGCTTGGAGGCGTACCAGCATCTCCACAGTGACAAATCAGAACCTGTCCTAGTTAATCTGCATAGAGAGTTCAAAATATCGTTCATATATTCAACGGAACTTCTCTATAGATGGGTGTGCGTCCATCTTCCAAGAGGAAACACATGACATGCATAAGGTAACTAACAGCTTAAACATTTCCTGTTTCAAAGAGCTGGTGTTGACTCTTGGCGAGAGCTGTTGTTTGGTCTACACTGAACTTTAACGAATCTGAGAAAAGCCTGTCGATGAATATTCCACCTTGTTACTGCAGCCCATTTTATAAAGTATTCACAGCTAGAGTGTAACTATTTCTCTCAACCAAATTGAACAAACTGTGTGGTCTCATTTGAAGAAATGCCCCCGGTACCTCACAGAAAGTGACGAGAATACAAGATGCTCTGCTATGGCCGAAAGCACGGGGGCCTTGGAGACAGCAGCGACCAGGCTGTTGGCCGGGGCTCCCAGTCAGCCAGGGGCGAACAGGTGTTTGATTATGCGAGGTGGTGGCTTAATAACAAACACAGCGGGCCTGGAGGAGGAAGCTCCACTCCAGAGAGAAAGCGAGGGGCGTGAGAAACACCTGGGGCGGAGAGACGACCTGTCCCTCTGCCTGTCAGCGCTACCGGAGGACGCGAGGGCCACCTGGGCCGGTGCAATGTCACACGGCGAGACGCGAGTGCACACAGGCTCAGCGGGAGGGGAGCTGGCAAAAGTCCGGGCCTGGAGGGCAAGGAGAGACAGTACTTTACGATCCGACAGTCCATAGCTGCCCTCCAAAGCTGCCGACACACACATTCTGCTGATGCCCTCTGAGTACAGGCAGTTAATTTACCTGTCATCCTTACTCACGGGCATGAGAGTGATTAAAAATGTGACAGAATTATTAGCCAGTATTAATTTCCCATTATAAATTAGTGAATGGCGTTGCTGCAAATGAATGCCTGATTTACTCTCACACGTATGTAAATATGGCGTTCCTGCTTAGAAAGACATTCGAAGATGAAGCAGTATTATCTATCACCCCTTAGCACTTGACTCTCCTGATATTGTGAGCAGACTTGACTCGAAACTGTTAGCAGAAGTGGTTGTGCTCCTTTGGCATTAACAATACCCTGGTACCTTTCCATCACGCGACCGTTTCCCCACGCAAGATGAACAGTCAGCCGTTTAACGCAACATATGCTTGCAGGAGACGACCCCCTTCTTCACTCAGCTCAGGTGAGAGGTGCTAACTGACAGCAGGTTCAATTTGTTTCCACGCAACAGAACGAGCAGGCCATTCTGCAGTCGCGGATGCAGAGAGATAGCGGCTTGTGGAAAGTCCTCCCTTTTCTCTTCGCTAATGGGACCGCATTATCTCACATTACTCCATTTTCCGTTCTCTGCGGAAGTGGAATATAAGAAGACTCCAGGAAGAGTGGTTCTCTGTTTAAAAGCTGTCACACATAGGAGTGCTACTGTTCACAGCCTGGGCACAAGTGACTGCTGTCCCTGGCAGCACTTCCATCAGCAGAGAGGCCATGAAAAAGATGGTATTTGCAAAGTTCAATGGGTTAAGACATTTCTGTGAGCGAAACGCCAGCCCACATTGTCTTTACTAGCTCAAACTCAAAAGCAAAAAAGGTGAATCCCACAGCTGGTGTTGTATCTATTGAGAGATGCAGTCAGCATGCTGTGATTAACTCTAACGGTTGAGCCAGTCTAGTTCTGCTCCATTTGGTTAAATCAGGCTCTGAAAAGACTACTGTTTTTACAAGGTCATTTTAGGCCACAAGAAGCTGTATTACACTTGAGATAGACAACCATAGATGGCTATAACACAAGGCATTCCAGTTCTTGCCTGTCACCTAAATATAGCCTAGAGAATCAATACATCACTGCAAATTGACATGAGAAAAAAATGGCTCCAGAAAGTTTAAATACTGTCCCTTTGCAGCCCTAGAAATGTGTGATGTAGTATCTGCCTTCAACTACAGTTCTCAGCATGGAAATATGCCCTCCGAATCCTGTACTGTCATTTTAATGAGTACTCAGCTCGCTAACTGCAGTACTTTGCTAAAAATGGGACGACTGAAACTCAAAAGAACGGAATCACAGCCCAAATTGGCCTGTGCACACTCTGTTCCATGTGTCTGTTCCATCACAATATAGCAATGTCACATTACATACCCCCACGTAGCAAGTGCTAAATGTCAGGAACTGTGTGACAGGTCAATGGTGTGCAATTACAAATGTCCTTGAACTATTTTATTAACCATACAAATTGCATATAACTGATCCACAGTAGCATTATGACATATTTTATTACTTTTTAATGAATACTTATTCCTCCTGTTACAAGACTTTGTGTTTTAACAGTGTTATACTTTGGTGAAATGGGAGGAGAGGGTGGCATGTGTTCCTTAAGCGAATACTTTCGCTGTGGTTGTACAGTACCAGTCAAAAGTTTTGACACACCTACTCACTTAAGGGTTTTTCTTTATTTTTACCATTTTCCATATTTTAGAATGATAGTAAATACATCAAAGCTATGAAATAACACAAATGGAATTGTGCAGAGACCAAAAAAGTGTTAAACAAATCAAAAGTATTGCATATTTTAGATTCTTCAATGTAGCCAAAGATATTTTGTAAAACTGTAAAATCATACACAGGCATCAACCTCACTATTTGTATTTGTCTAAGAAACAAATTTCAAGCATTTAAGCATAAGTCTTTAGATCAAAATGTCTTTGGATGCATTTTTCCCATTATCTTAATCATGTGTGTCCATGTGACACACACACAATCATGTGACTTTTGGCTGGTACTGTATGTGAAATGGCTCATAAAGAACACTGATGAGAATGTGTTTCAACATGGCAAAGCCATGCTGAAACACAAGAGGAAAAAAAAATAACAAACAAAAAAAAAAAAACGGAAGACCTGTGCAGCCAGTTTTTGTTCGTTTTTTAGCCACTGACATTTCAGAGAATCGTTTATTGGAAGAGCAATCTGTTTAAGACACTCTGGAACACAGGCAGCAAGTGCAATTGGTCTGTAATACATTTTTGGATGTAACAGCAGGATAATTTAATACAAAGGAGTTCCGAAAAAGACAACACCGTTATAGCCCGCCTGGTACTGTGGAGGACTGTGGAGCACAGAGCCAGGGGGGTCATTACAGACAGAGATAATCACACTGCACCAATCAGAGAGAGAGAGAGAGAGAGAGGGAGACAGAGATAGAGCCAGAGAGAAAGAGAGGGAGAAAGACAGATGGGGTAAGGAAGACAATTCAATTCAAGTCAATTTTATCTGATCAATAAATGATTTACATTTACACATTTGCAAAAAAAAAAAAAAAAAAACAATGGACATGGCGCTTGTCCTTCTTTTTTTTCTCCTACGCCTGCTTTTTGACAACACAACGGCATTTAATTAGGGTGAAAGCTCAAAGTCTATCCATACATAGTCTATCAAAGTAGTAGCTGACAATAGCTTTTAGCAGGGGTATGACGGAGAGAGAGGGAGTGAAGAGGGTGAAAAAGATGGAGTGAAAACAGGAGGATTTTCCAGTAATTACTCCAACACGCTGAGACACAGTCACGCACAAGACTTTATCTTCAGCGCTGATAAAGAAACGAGAGAGACATTAAAAGGCAGGGAGAGAGAGAAAGAGGTGAGAGGCAGAGAGGAGGGGAGGTGAGAAGGTGTGTGAACATTAGTCTCTCCTCAGAAATGGCTGTCAGAAACACTAAGGATCGCGCCGCCAGCGACGCTCGGTCGCATTGCTGTTCCTGCTAAAGCAGCTCTGCCGGGAGTCTGGAACAGCACAGAGAGAGAGACATACAAGCGCAACAGTGAGGAAGTGGGAGTGCGGATCTCACCGTGAGCTGTATGTGCCTGGTGTTCCATCACACAGCAAGTCAAACAAATCTGACCCCCTTGCTTCTATCAGGCCAAACGTATTCAACACAGGAGAATATCTTCGCTCGCTGGACGGAAGAGACGAGAGCTGATTTAAATGTTCTCAGCTTTTAGGATGCAGTTCAAAACCTGCTTTCAAACTTTCAGACTACACGTCTCTACTCTCTTGGTGATGTGGGTGTAGGTCCTTCAGAAGCAGTGATAGTTCAACAATCAATAATACAGGAAGTCTGTCTGATGGTCAAGCACGCAAGTCACCCTTTTCCTACGTAACTGTACAAACAGTCCAATCATGCTATCATCAAAGCCAGCCTCTACATTGCTGTCCCATCTACGCTGTGACAAGACCGAGCTGTTGAACTGGCCTACAGCTGAATGAGATTTTGCCACAGATCAGTCCCAAGAATGGTGATGGATTCTTATATGAATACAATTTTGAATGTCATTGTCTTATTAAACCTTTGTGATGACGTATACTGGCATATACTATATGCCAAAGCAGGCAATGATATATGGGAGGCATTCTAATGAGATCATCGAAGGAGACCAAATGCATTCATCGCCACAAAGATTTCATTTACCATTCAATCGATAATGCTGATGGGAATGTCTGGAAAATATACACAGTACAAAAGTGAATAAATTAATGCCGTTTCCTTTCTGCCTAGTGACAGTGACACTCTGAATCTTGAATTTATTGACTCCATCTCTCTCTCTCCCTCTCTCTCCCTCTCTCTCTCTCTCTTTCTCACACACACACACACACACACACACACTCAAGCAGTTGTATGTTCATTGGCTCTATTGGGAGCTGGAGGTCACAGAACATAGGTCAAGTTCCTGTCAGGTCTGGTTTATCAATTCTTACTGTCAAAGCTAATTTACATATTTCATTTCAGATTTTTTTATTAACAGAACGTCACTGTCATTATGCTTATACAATATTATAATTCGGGAGAAATACAAAGAAGCTGTCAGAATGCAGTTAGGAGCTTGATCATTTTTAGTTTTTCTTGGTTAGATGGTAGAGGGCCATGAGAAGAATTACCTAATAAACAATATATTCAAAGCTGTGTGTGTGCTTTGTATTGAATTTATTGCAAAAGCTACTTCCTTATCACCAACTTATAACACCCAGGCTTGACTTACAGTAATGTTTGGAGAAGTTTATGTGTCATATAAACTGTATAAACGGTATAAACATACATCATATGTCAGTTTATAAGTTTAGATGTATGATGTGGGTGCCATGACAGCATTTTAGCTCAGAACTTCAAAACTATTTCTTCAGGACCCATTAGGATATGTGACACAACTAATATGTGGGATTTACTGAGGAATAGTGTTTTTTGGGGGATACAGGCCTGCACTCTGAAGACCACAATACTCATGAGACAGTGCAGATGTGGCAATTAACTCATAGGTCACAGATGCAAATTAACCAATAACACACAGGTGGTGGTTGAGCATTGGTATTATGAGACAAACAGAGAAAAATCAGCATTTCAGACTCTGGAGAAGAATTGCTAAAGACACGTTTACATCATGCAGTTGAGAGGGATTGCTAAATTGTCATTATCCTCACCCCAATGGTATTGCACTTGGCTCTGTATCTCTGTCTGTCTGTCTGCATAAAATAGGCACGGTAAGGATGTTCTGCCAACTGATACTGAAGTTTAATCAATACAGCGAGTGTCTGTAATCTGTTAACTGTTCTTTTAAGGCTGAAATCAGGTGGATGGTGACCACGCACCAAACCATTCCACATGCATCTTCCTATCAATTAATCTGCTATAAACAGTGCAGCATAGTGGTAAGGCACAGGGCTTCCCAGCTGCGGCACTGCCGTTGTACCCTTGGGCAAAGTACTTACCCCAGAATTGCCTCAGTAAATATCCAGCTATATAAATGGATAATATGTAAAATTGTAACCTATGTAATTCGCTCTGGATACAAGTGTCTGCTAAATGACAGCGATGTAATGTAATGTAAAACAACAATTAGTGTACCATTCCACAATTGCCACACTCCCCAATGCTAATCAGGGCAGTCTACACAAAAACTCGATTCATCGCTAATGGGGACTTGGCTCGACTGCTGGCGATTCCATCTGAAAGGTTGTCGCCATCATCTCATTATGTCGCATTAAGTGAGCACTGGACCCCGGCGTGGTTGCCTGGCCTTGCAAATAATGAGTGTGCAACCACTTCCTCACTGCTGAACTGCCGGTGCGTGCGGTGTTGCATCCTGGCATTTCTAATTCAGTGGCACCGGCAGTGTGAAAACTATGATGAAGGTGACGGATAAAAATGCCTCAATCTCTGCAGCGCCGTGACTCACGATCATGACACAGTCGATAAGATGTGTTTGACTGTGATGACTTAGCAGCTGTTTATTCCAGCCTCCAACATGCCAATAGCAAAGGTGATGCTATCTTGGTAAGTGCTGCTCTTCCTTGCTGTTTACGGGTCTTCGAAAGGTTAAATCACCTAATCACCTGTGCCCAATCACGTCTCTCATTTAGTAGATAATACCCTGCTTATGCAAGTAATTTGCATGCCACCTTAAGCCTTAAATATAAAAAATCAGCATTTTTCCAAAAATATATGTATGTGATTTGAGAGCATCCTCACACCAGTCAATAAAACACTGTTCACAGTAATTTACTTAGACTTCGTGAATATGACAGCACCCAGCTAATGCGGGATGGCATTAAGCTCTCTCCATGAAATAAACTACTTTGATACCCCCTTCGGGAGGGGTGGAGCCAATGAGAGCTTGAGGGCTAGAGTCTGAGAGCCGGCATGGGAGGCCAGAGAGTGGGAGTGACAGGCGAGGCAGCGCTGATTAGAGGGGCCTGAAGGCTGGCAGCCCGGGGGAGCGCATCACTGCCAGAGTGGGCCCTCAGAGGCGCGGGCAGGAGGCCGGAGGGACCTCGCCGAGAGCCTGGGAGACAGAACATCCTAACAGGATGGAGGGGTGACCGGGCTCGTGGGCAGACGGCCTGGAGCTGGCGCGTGATCGCGCCACAGTGGGAGGGCAGCTGTCTGAGCAGACCGTGGGCCTGCAAGCGGGCCAGGGGAGGATCCAAGGGCTGACCAAGGGGACGGAGCACCAGGAACACAAACAGGAAACGAGGCTCAGGGGGCACAGCCCAGGATGCTCGGGGACCCAATGCCTCATTGACCACATTCCGACTTTAACCCTGCTACATCCCACCATCCCGCCATCCCTGAGAAGAGTTATGGAAGATATGGAATTGGTTTGGTTGTAATGGTTTGGTTGTAATGGCTTAATGCACTCGCTAGCTTTACCTGCTAGTTGGTACCTCGCCTGGCCAACCTTTGGAACTTTGTCATGCAGTACTTCTAATATTGTTGACTCTATATGGTTTTTCGCTTGTGTTGTATTGTACCTCACTTGTAAGTCACTTTGGATAAAAGCGTCTGCCAAATGAATAAATGTAATGTAAAAATGTAATACCCAGAGCCCTTCTCTGTCTTCTCCCTCTAGTAACAATCTCTGACAGGTGCTCCCTGCATTAGCAAGCAAATTGGAAATATGATGCAAATTGTGTATACGTGCTCAGATCCAGTCTCACCTAGAGAGTCTCCGTGGAGCAGGTTTTATGGGTCTTTATCCCCTTCATTTGCTAACACTTCATATGCCATGATGTGCATCTTACCCGCCAAAAGCCTTTTCCAGTGCAAAGCAAATGACTGCACTTACCAAATCAAATAGCTAATTGATTTCAGTGAGGTGATTAAGGGCCTGGGGGAATGGGAAACAGAAGGTGCCAGCCATTCAGGATCAGAGCAGAAATCACTTTAGGGAACAGACTCATTTCAGCTAAACAAAAGTAAATAACATTTTCTTTTATAGTGTGAATGCATTCACTTTCAGTAGCATACACTCAGTCTTCTGCTTCTGATGCACAGCTGAAGTGTTAGCCCTCCTAGCTTGTTGCCTCATCTGGAGTCCGTGCACACGCTGGCAGAACTTTACTGTTCTGGTTCAGGATGTTTCCTCTGTCACCTCCCCTCCATGCCTCTCCTGATAGCAGTCAAATCAATGTGCTCTCGAGAAATAGGAAAGTGCAGTTCCTCAAAGAGCTGTGTTAATGTTTGTTTGAGTGGTTGTCCGTCATGCGTGCATCTATGATTGTGTGCGTGCGTGTGTGTGTGTGCGCTTTTGTGTTTGCCTGTGATTGCTTTGAAGAGTATGAGGGTGTCTTGTGTGTGTGTGTGTGTGTCTGTATGTGTGTGCGGTATGTGCCGTGTGTGTGTGTGTGTGTGCATTTATGCCTCTGTGTGTGGCTGTCTTGTACAGCAGACTGCAGCGTGAGAGATGCAGTGGGGACTGCTCTTTAACCATGTTCCTGTGCAAGGTACTCAATGTTCTCTGAACAATATCACACCCATTCTGCACCATTCATTCGCTCACTGCAGTCCTGCTCTTTGCACCAGTGCACACCTCAGTAATATTCGCAAAGGTGTGAAACGGTACTTTTGTGTGATACACACATATGCACACAAACACAAGGCGCTTGCTGCTGTGACATACGTCAAGAGAAGTGCTCCGCAGAGGCAGAATGGGTTAGCAGTGTGCGGATACACTCAGGGCTCTCTCTGCTCCTAAAACAGCTCTGATGATGCGCGGAACACTGTGCCATGGATCCAGCAGCTCCACCACTCCAATAAACCCTCATCCTCCGCCACACTTAAAAAGTGCCATGGATTAGTGCGGCAACCAAATGAATGTGTCAGCTGAAGCAACGCGAAGCCTTGAGCCATGCGAAATTAGATTTGGACACCATTACAAGGGTGGGCCCATGGGCGACAAGGTGCAAAACATCCTCCCTGCTCATGAGGTATTTCCAATAAGACCCGTCGTTGCTCGTTTTTAACCCCAGTAGATTTAATGAAAAAAGGTCCGTATTCTTTAACCACATTCTTTCCTTTAATAGGAACAAGCTTTCATTGCCAAAGAATATCTGTGTCGATGCACCTAATGTCTGCTGCTACTGCTCTGTGGCAGTATTCTCAATACAGTATTGTTCAGACTAACATGGATTCGATGACACCTCCAAGTGGACACGGTTTTTTGTTGCATTTACATCTCCTCCTGGTAAACTTTGGCCTGGGCCGGGACGTGTCTCTATTGGCTCCTTTACAAAAAAAATTCATGCTTAACATAGCTAAAGCCAGGCTGTGCAGAAATAGTGGTGTTTATTGTGACTTTGTGGAAAGAGGAACTGGGATATTTTCGTTCACGCTTGTCTTTCATTAAGAAACATTCCAAAAACAGAAAGACAGGCTGCAACAGTTGATACCTACTATTTTTATTACATCGCAGTCATACCACAAAGAATGACGTTTCCCCAACCTCGTGAGAATGTATTAACTCGCTGCTCTGACGTAGGTATCGGTGCCAATTTTGTAAGCAGCTCCTCAGTGTGGTCTGCAGATGGAGAACTGACCCTGGGATATGCGGTTCAGCGGAAGGCAGGGGGACCATGTGCGTTCTCACACGGCTGGAGTAAAAGCCATTCATTATGGTATTGATCTGTCTAATCACCTAACATTAAACCCATGATTTACTCAAAAAGAGCAGATCTACACCCATTTCAACTTGCTACTGCCAAACAACACTATAATGCCAGCTATATAATTTTATTGTTGTCAATTTAACTAGAACTAACGGAATTCAAATACGTCAGTATATACAGAAAATCCATCTGAAGGGTACACACATTCTGCAGGTGAGTGATTATACAATCATGTTTCTATGTTGATTAGTCTTGACAATATAGTCCACACAGATGACTGTAAATAATATGTGGGCACAAAAAAATAAACTGAAATTTACAACGAATACTCTGTTGCATCACATCTTAACAGCTGGCATGTTGACCTCTGATGCTGCTGGAATGGCACCAAGGTCATAATACATGCAGTATTATTAATTATTAACGCACACCTCCTTTTGGAATGGCCCCTTGTCCACACTGTGAGGTCCAGCTACATCTTCATGTGGCCAGTGAGAGGGAGGTGCACGACAGTCCGTACACCAAGGTTACGACAAGGACAGAAACTGTGTGTGGAGTGCATTAGAGGACTATAGACGATAAGGGGAAGATATCATAATTACATTGCCTTGTATGTCTCTGGCAATGTGGAAAAGATAACAGGTGTTCACAGTGAAGCTGGATTTCAAGCAACAAGGGATTTCTGCAACCTTGCCTTTGCTTATCTGCAAACCTGACCTCAGCAGTCTGCATTCTGTGTGTTTTTCAAAGTCAGCATACAAACAAACACGCACATACAGGCACACACACACATACATAGAAACACATGCACAAAGACAATCAGACACACACAGACAGACACATGCACACGCATACACGCACACTCAAGCGGTTGTATGTTCACTGCCTCCATTGTGAGATGGAGGTCACAGAACATGGGTCAAGGTCAGGTCTGGTTTATCAATTTTACTGTCACACACACACACACATGCTCCGATGAACCAACCACACCACATTAATATGCATTTCTTTACATTTTTCAGCATGTGCTCGCAATATTGTTATTGCAACACACCAGTGAAATCATCCCTGGCTGAGGAGCAGTGATTTCTGACTTCATTCCCTGACTCAAAACGAAGACCCAGCCACTGACGTGAACCTTAATAAGACACACTTGCCATCTGGTCCGTATGTGACGAAGAGCCGAAGATTTGAGCTGAAGTCATGTGTGAATTCTTACGGCCCACGGTGGGCTGGGCTCGCTCCGTCCGGGCTGACGGTGCGAGATTGAAATTTCAGCCGCTTGTCACGGCCGGGAAGGGTGCGGACAACGGAGCGGATGGATCACTGAGTGCCATATCTGATCTCACATCTCACACTTCCATTGCTCTGTCGGGACTGTCTGTCAGTGACAGCAACAAAACACTAGCTCCCACAGTGACAGACACATCGAAACCATCCAGTGTTGTGCAACCCAAACTGACATCTCGACTAGAACTCCTTCCAGACGCTAGTATTAATCACATAATCATGTATTTAGGATCTCCACAAAACACTTTCGGTGTGAAAAAATGCCAAATCACTTAAGACAAATCATATGGTAAGCACTTATTCTCTGTAAGTATGCCATTAAAATTATTAACATCAAAATTAAGTTACTGTAAACAATTTTGGCAACAATAACACACACAAACTTTACATGCACTACTCCAATGCAAATCTATTCACTGTTTCATAAATGCTTTTGTGTAAGTCGGTCCTGGTCAAACACGTTGACATCAATAATTTTAATGGCAGGAATATTTTTGCAAGTGTCTCTACTGACTTCTGCATTACATGTCCAGTTGTGCCTATGTTAGCGACAGTATGTGACCAAGGATAAATCATAGCAGTTAGCCTACACCATCATGTAAAGCAGGTTTCCTATAATGGTGGTAGTGTGGTATTGAGACATTGTGCAACCCTTTTTAATCTGGTTGCTTGCAGCAGGCAAATCTAGATTGGGATGTTGAGGCCTTCCTTTTAATCTTGATATCTGTTGACATACATGTTAAAAATTATAAATGATGGGGAATGTATTTGAGAAATGTTTTGCAGCCAGGAAAGGACACATTACAACATTAGGTTTATTATTCATATTTAGTAAGAACTTCACACAGCTAGCAGCTAGCTTTCTTGCACAACCAATAGGGCCATCATCTATTTTCTGCCAAAGGCAAGAAGTGTCTTGCAATTGGCAACAATGAATAAATGAGACAATTGGGAGAGGAGGAGAAGGGAAGAAGTGATAGTCTAAGGGTAGATGTTTACTGAGTGGCCATATGAGACTATTCAAATTATGTGTGTTCAGATGAGGATAGATGACAAAGAAAATAATGTTTGTAGTGAGTTCATGTTAATACCTAATGTTAACTCTCAGTGCTGTATAGTGTGGAGTATGCCCCACCAACCCCTAACTTGGCAGACAGCATACCTGCCATCCTAATGATGTACAACGCCTGCACTCTGCAGTGTAACAAATTGAAAACCAGTGCAAGAATTTGCAATCAAGCACAATTCAAAACTACATACATGATTTGCAATGCCCGAAGAGAATCCATTTCTTTGAAATATTCAAACTTATGGCAATAAAATACAACCGAGGGGTTTAATAACTGGATATGCAACACACACTTGAAATAAGAAATTCTGAATAGAAAGTAAACCAGGGTGTGAAATAAAACAGCCAGGCTTTACTTACTTGGTGCAGACTCACGCATGCAGGAAGAGGCTCACAATGAGCAGGATGTACTCACACACTGCCGTGTCTGAGAATCTACCACAGAGGTAAAGGATATGGGCTAGAGACCATGCGAATGCACCAGTTCCGGGGACAGGTGGTCTGCTTGAGGCAGAAGAAGACGATGGGGGCCAGCTCGGGGAAGGGCACCACCAGGGTGCTCAGGTCGCTGCTGACATCGTCGGCTGGCCCCACCTCCTCGATGGTCTCCTCCCCCTGGGCGGGGCCATAGTCTTCGCATAGCCCCGCCCCAACGTGTGCCACGGCCAGCACTCCGGGACACTCCTCACTCGTCATGGCAACGTGGCAGTCTGGGAAAACAAACAGACATTCTCCTGAAGTGATTCACAGTCCTGTTGTTTTCATGCACAGCTGGGGAAATAACAGACCAAAGGCTTGCTTTTGGCACAACATTTAAATAATAGCAAGTAATAGGCCAAAAAATAAGCTGGGCCTGTTGTTTATGCTCAAGAGAATCTTTTACTCGTAAATAATCTCCGTAACTGCCCATTACAATATTCACAGAAACTGGCCTCATGCTGACCAATGACTTGGGTAACTGTTCCCTTCTACCCCAAAGCACCAACCTTCCTGTACTCTCAACACTTTAGTGTGCTCCCTGTTTTTTTTTAATTTTCCCCACTTTTCTACCCATACCTTTGAAATCACCAATTTAGGTTATGTTTGCATCACTACAACATCCTCCACACTTGCACTGGAGTACTGAGGAGTAGAATGCAATCCTCTGTTACACACAAGCCAATCACAACTATTTTTCACACCACTAGTCCCACAGTGCACCAGGAGAAAAAAAAGACAAAGGGCAGGGCACCTCCTTGACATCATGCAAAAGACTCATATCTACTTGATGAGGGTGGTGAGAGCAGTTTGACAAGGGAATCCCAGCCGATGAAACTCATTCTACCACTGCAGAATGGAGCCAATTGTGTTCCACCACTATGGATTACCGGTCACTGTCAATGACTGACACAGCTCAGACTCAAGACCAGGCCTGAGCTGTAGGACTCAGTCTATGCTTGGCATGAGCTCCCCAGCCAACGGAGCCACTCGGGAACCTCTTATGTGCTCCCCTTCCTTTCATGACCTGTATCAAACACTCTCCCCTGAAAGCATTTACCAGCCCTCTGCATAGTTTTCATTTCTTCTCCAGGTTCAAGTTTTTCATTTTTATGTAGTTTACTTTATATGCACATTCTCAGTGATCATAACCTGAGGCTGATTTTTCATAAAAAACAGTACTGTTTTGCATTGTTTTTCACTTAGAGGGGATTGCAAATCTCCTTGCACACTCGTATAGTAAGTCACCGTGGGTGTATGTTTCTGTCAAGCAAATAAACAAATGAATAAAGAAAGTTAGAAGAAGAAATAAATGCACAGTACCATTTTGCTCTCCAGTGATTCGAACTAAACCTTTCAAGCCATTTGAGAAACAGTCAGGCAAGCTCCTGCCAAATGGAAAAACAGACTTGCAGTTTCTTAAACATCTGAAATGACTGGAAAAAGTAAAATTGTAACTTCCATGTTTATTGAATCATTTAAGTATACCTGTTACAGAAAAGGCAAGCAGAGCCTTCATCATATCATAGTGTTTACATAGGGCCAACGATCCATAAGAATAACTTCAGATCATAATATTGTACTTGTACAGTGGTGCCGCATAGCATGTTACAAGAGCCTGAACCAAGAGACTGGCAGAATGGGTACTGATAAATGTTCAGGTCCTTCTTACACATTGTGGAAGAACCTACAATTTTCTCAGAGAAGGTTCCTTGTGGTCTTGGATGGGAGCCTGGTCCTAGAGAAACCGAGTTCAAGGTGATGGATCAAAGTCCAGAAGAAAAGAAGTATAGTGTCATCAGCGCTAGTGGTAGGCAAAACCATGTCCAGAGATATTAGCCAAATGATTCAGTAGAAAGTTCAGAGGGCAATGAGTACAGAACTGATCCCTAAGGAATTCCTATTGAGAGATTAGGAGAGGACAAGACATATCCTCTTCAGGGTTCATACAGCGACCAGTTCTCAGTCAGAATAATTGAAGAGGTATGCGTGACTTGGCACATATCAGTGCCTGATTCCCATCATCACCATGGTAGACAGGTGGAACTGATGGTCTACTGCATGCTGCAGAAAGGTCCACAGGCATCAAAACAGAGGACTGGAAAGCTAGGGCTGTGTAATGATGGCCGTATTGCTGAAAGAATAGGGTCCAACCCTGAAACCAAACTGCTATACGTTTAAATCCAGCACATCTAAGTGTGTTTTAGAGAAAGTGGAGACGTGAAACATGGAGACAGTTTTGATCGACAGAAGGGTAAAGAGTGGGCTTTTCAGAGGAGGTGTGATGCATGCAGGAGGTTTGAAAGCAGCAGGAAAACAGCCAGAGGCAATGGAGGTATTACAGAGAGAGGAGATGAAGAAAAGCAGATGAGGAGTGATTGCTTGAAAGAGGGAATAAAATCCATCCACAAGATTTTGTACACAAATCCTCCACCTCCATGGTACATTTTTGAAAGTAAAGAAAACCAAGCAATGGGCTGGGAATCTCAGTAAAACTAAACATCACGTCAAATTCAATAAAAGTCTGTGATTAGTGAAATACAGCGAAGGTAAGAATGTGTTACAGTCTAGACAAAGCGGTCCTATTTTGGAGAAAAAAAAAGCTATGGATGGTTTAAAAAAAACCCAGGTGCATTGTGACAGCTGTGTTCTTATGGGACCATACCGTCGCTAACAACGCACGCAGATACAGTTGCACAGTATCATGCTCCAAGGCACATTACGGCAACACAATGATCACTGCTAAAGTGGGGCTAGGAACTAACTTTGATCCATCAACTGCATTAAGGTCACTTCATTGCTGTTTGTCTTTTAAATGAATGGCTCAGAACTATTTTCCAAGAGATCCCTCCTAGGGTGGCACATGAAATGAATTATCACAGGAATCGAGGAACATGACTGGCTGTGCTTACTCCGTCTCATTCAAATCCCTTCAACTGGCAGTTAGAGCGAAGCAAGACTAATGTGAAACCGGCAGAATGAAAAAAAAAAAAAGAAAAACTGTATCGACGTCCTATTTAGAGAACTGTGTGCACACTTTACTGTGATATCTGCTGCCATATCATCTCTATTCATTCTCATTAACATCTGGAGGCTGTCTTGCTCTGTACTCCGGAAACGTGCCTGCTGTCTCTCTTGCAACTGACAATCACACTTCCAGACAGCAGTAATCAAATTCAGCGATTCCCTGTGTCAGTACACAGGTGACGGAGCCAGGCTCCCGTCCTGACATCTTTTCATGCCCGTCCAATAGAGCTCTGAGCAGCCCTGAGTGGGAAGGCAGAGCAGGCTAGGCAGCAGGGTAAGGTGCATCCAGCACGGCAGCAGCTGCAGCTGCACTCGCCACTGTTGTTCTTTCCACTCCCCACTTCTAGACACAGCGGAAAACTCGCCTCTTCCACCCCGATCCGCGGGTCTGACTGTGAAAACGCCTGCAGGCCTTGCTATGCCACATTCATAGTGAGATACATTTGCAGCATCGGCTGAGAAGACACTACTTGAGACGTGTTTGTAAATAACACATGACGTAAAAAAGGGGGGATGTGAAACTGTGATTCTCTGTCATTTTGGCTGCTTCTTCCCATCAGAGCTTGTGCTGAACAGTTACACGGAGATAGCTGCAGTGCAGACGTAGAGGAGTCCAGCACACATCTAGTACATGTGCATATCAAATGTAATGAATTTATACTATTCATAATATTCTGCCCAACCTAACGATTTCATATGAAAAGGATTCCTCACTGAAGACAGCCAAAATGAATCAAGTCAGGTATAAGTTTATCAAATATATTTCACATGCATATGGCTAGTATCAGATTAGATTCTGGATTCTGAGGAGTGAGTCAGACACTAAAAAAGCATCAAGGAAGAAGTACTGTGCTGTGTGCTGTGTGTGTCTGTGAGTGTGTGTGTGTGTGTGTGTGTGTGTGTGTGTTGAATGACACTCTACTTTTGCCGTAATATTTGCAAACTGTTTAACATGCACATAAGAGCTTTTGAAAGAAAGAAAATCCTTCATTTTAAATACCACTTAACAAATTCCTAATGTTGCTGTCCTCATATAGATATAACAGTCTGGAAAGAGCTACACTTTTCCCATTCTCAGTGATTTTTTTTTTCCCCCTGCACTGGGGTCACCATAAATCACATTGGGCTGGATCCATTCCCTTTCAACTCTGAGCGGACGAAATGAGAGCTGTACTGTAGCTACCCAAGAGGGAGAGGATTCACTTAAGGTAGTCTGGAGTACTCACAGACAGCATATACACCCCATAATGGAGAAATGGAAGGGCAGGAGAGAACAGAGGACCCTCAGAAACATTAGGACGAGAGAGAGAGAGAGCGCGGCAAATAGCAGCTGAATGCAAGAGGCATAAAAAGCTCCCTAATCCTCCACAGGACGGGTGAGAGAGAGAGAGCATTTTATCGTCCAGTTCCCCTGATACTGTGTTTGTGCGTATTTAACAGAGCCTTTGAGGGCTCTTAAGGCACAGAGAGCAGACAAACACAGAATTGACAACAGAACTGGCAGAGGGTTCAAGTGTCATAGTCCATCCATTAACAGTTCAATGATCACTCTTGAAATCAGGACTTAAAGTACATGCCACAGTAAGAAAACCTCTATTGAGAAAGGGCACCAACATTAAAAGGCTACGGGATGTAGAAAGTTTTAGTTTCCTCATGCATCAATCTAAAAATACATTAAAAAGCCTCAAACATCTACACTGAAATGAATACACACACACAAACACATACACATATAAACAGTTGCACACCAAGTGCATTTCAAGTTCTGAACAGACAATTGAAATCAAATGATATCCAAACATTAAGATCCTTGGATATTTGCATATCTCTGACTCATTACGTTTTCAACTCCAGAACGCAATAAAGCAAGAAAATAACATCCCCCACCCGTCATAAGCAGTAATAAGGAGGAGGAGATGCTGCAGTGCAATTTCGCATATTTGTTCATTTCATACCGTGCGACCTTGCCGTATATGAAGAGTTGAATATGGAATAGTGAAATTAGCATATTTGGAACGGTAAATGAAAGCATTTAGACCATGCTTAAACTCAGGGGGGAATGGAGGGACGGTAATGGAAAACCTTCAATTGTTTTTTTTTTTCTGTTTTCTGAAGAGAAAAAAACAGGCCTAAGGGAATGGAAAGTAATGTCATTCCAGCTCCAGATGGTTACAGGGGGAGGGGTCCAGACCGCCCAGCCCCTCATCTCCTGTTACCTTTCACAGATCTGTCATGAAAGGTGAGTTTCCTGCCAAGCAGGCAGACCTCGTTCCCATTAAAACAAGGGAGCCAACAATGCCACACAATGCTACAGCGCCATCAGCACAGGCCAAAAGTGCACACGCCTCTGAGTTATGCCTGTGATTATTGCCATTTTCGGTTTATACCAGATGTTGGTCATGCATAGGAAAATATGCAATTTCAGTTGGAATGACGGAGGAAGGAAGCTGCTGAGGGCTGGTGTTCAGCCAAAAAGCATCAGCTTGGCAAATGTGACACAAAAAAACTTCAAATAAACAATGGCTGGTTTCTGAATGAGTCATTTTCCCAAAATGGGGTGTGCTGCCTCTCTCAGGCTCCATAGGGGAGAGTGAACTGATAGCTGCTGAGAGATTTGGATGAGCACCACACCAACATAACTTTTTTTTGTGAACTGAATATATTTTCAACAGGTACAGCAGGAAAGCAGAGTTCATAAAATCAAATGGAGTCATTGTTATTTGGCCTCATCCAGATATTAACTAGTGACCTTTGAAACCCACAATGCTGTCTCACATATCTCAAAAGAGGTCCCAGGATTACAACACTTAATTACATGTTCGGGTGGGGGTTCTCTTAACCATGTCCTATGTATATGTGGCCTCTTGCATCTTGTGCATTGTGGTAGCACAGTACACCTCCTCGGTCAGCACTAGCATTAGGCACATGCAGTTTGAGCGAGTAAGGTCAACAATGCTTATGTTCCTCTTGTGCATGCTCTTGCAAATAATTTTCAAATGCAGCTGCATTCAGTTTATGTTCCTCTGCCTTAGCCTACATTTACTTACATGACCTAGTGCTCCAAGTTGTGCTACATGCTACAGATAACCACGAAGGAACAAGACAAAGTGATTCCACACATCATTTTGTTAATTTCACTGTACTGTTTACCCATGGGGGCCATTAACAGAACTCTTTTTTAAAAAAAAAAAAGCTTGATTTTAACAGTCATCCTGAGCATATTTTTGGTTGTTCTGCATGATTAACACGTATGCCAATTGAAGCGAGTTTAACCTATTAGCATCTGATTTCTTTAACGTAATTGCACCTACTGTGGGAGTTCTCTCTGTACTTCTCACGAAATCTCTGATCTATTTGGTCTAATTCGGATGATTTAATTTACCCCCACTCTCTTTGTTACAATTAAAATGGTCTAATGTGAAGTGAGACCAGGCTTCTAATGATGTAATGGCTGGGTCATTAAGCAGGCAATGCCTCAACTCTGACTGGCCAAGATGATCCATCAGATGTCTCTGTATGGACTAGAGTCAAAAGTATTCAGTAAAGACTGACTTAGCAGTGTGTTGAGAACTTGGCAAAAAAATTGTTATGGATATTGCTGATTCATTGAACACACGTGCAAAATAAGTAATCAATACTTTCATCCACATTTGTAGAAAAAATAGAAAAGAAAAATGGTAGTTTTAAAGTCGGAAGGAACTCCCTTCCGCCTTGTTCAAATCCGGATGCGTCTTTGGGTTAAATCCTTTTTAATCACATAATATCCAGGGAATTTTACCTTCTTCAGACCTTCTCTGATGACATTAAACTGCATTGCTAACATGCTTGCATTTTACAAGAAGAGAAACTATTTCAGTTTAAGTATAAGAGGTTTAATTATTGGTGACAAAGTTAAAGCATCAATTTTTTTCATTTATCTTTAGTCTGTATAACACCCGCTTTGCACAGGCACGTTTTCCAACTAACTTGTATATGCAGCTACCAGGTTGTCAGGAATAAATTGTTGATTGCACATTCAACAGCGCATTGTTTCATTTTCAAGTTAAAATGTATATTTTTCCTACCGAAGAGACCGTAATCAGGCTAAGTAGCCATCCTAATTGTAGGGACATGTTTGCACTGAATAAAAGACTGGGCTAAATAAGATCGGGTAACAGAACACATGAATTCCTTTTTGACATTGAACAATCCCAATGAAATCCTCGCTACATATTTTAGTGTTTCTGATGTAAACATTATTGAAGATGATTTTAAGTAGTCAGATCTCCATTTTTAATACACCTAATCCATGGAGGAACATACTTCCATGTTTGTCACACCCACTTCCAATTTTTGTACGAATATTACCTCACTGCTTGCTTCGTCTGCAGACACCTTCAGCTGTCTAAAAGAATGCCTTTTACATGCACATAGATTAGGGTTAGCGGTGTAGCAGGATGTGCTAGACCATGGAGCAGCACTAAATCCTCACTGGGTCAGTGACCAGGTTCTGATGGAAACAAAGGCAGTGATGGTTCACAACCACCTTGGGGAAAGGAGTGGAGTTCCTCTGACTCAGACAGCTGGGTCCTGAGGTAGCTGCCCCAAAATATAGCCCCCCCCCCAAACACACACACACACACAAACAGCTTGTCTTATGCGTAAGCTTTAATGGCAGCTAGGTTCCAAAAAAACCCACACAACAAAGTGCATTTTGCCACTTTGCTGCAAGATCTGAACTGACATAATAAGGGACATAATTTTTGGTAGTTTCAGTGGAATTCACTGGAACATTTAAATGTGCCATTTACCTAAAAGAACACTCTTTGCCCCTAGCTTGTTTCACGTGTTAATTAATTATTGCCGTCGAATGACCAACAGCATACTGGAGGTGATGCTATGATGACCACTAACCACATTCCTGTACATTATTCTGTACTGCTGCCTGAGTTTAGTCACATGGCTACAATGCACACCACTGGAGTCTCTTTAATGATAAGGACAAGCTACATGATCTCTGCTGGCGAGTCAAGCCTGTCACACGACACACAGCTGAGTATTATCCTAGAAACTGACATTTAGAGTGTGACTGAAACAAATGCAATTCAGTCTCTAACTCATTTAGGTTTTGCTACAGTGTAACCATTTAAGGCTTGCTGATTCAATCACAGTAAATACCACATGTATTTTTGTGAAAGAAAAGCAATCAGTTTTGTTTTTATGTTGAGGCTTTATCAGCCTATCAGATTGGTTCTTGAGTTGTTCTTGAATCTTGCACATGTTGAATTGCAGCATGGTTTTGGGACATCTGAAATTCAGTTAACTGCATTAACGTACCTGCCATCAACACCACTGCGTTACATAATTTCCCTTGGTATCCCTTCAGAGTAAATCCTGTATTTCATCTGGCTGTGTCCTATGCTGATGCTCATTCGCTTAAAGCTCTCTGAAGCCTTAATGGGCCATGGGCTCTGGTAAAAGTAATGCCGAGTTATTTAGGAAGACATCAGTTTAATGATCAGCATAGACACTCACATGGGAGGACATCTATCTCTGAATATTTCATCAGAGACAAACATGCAAATCAGAAAGTCCCTCTATAAAGCCATCATGAAGTCTACAAGCACTGTTAATCTGAGTGATCCTACGTCCGCGTGTGTCATTATAAACACCCAAATGTCACTTGTATAATGAACAGCTCCTCCGAGGCTGTGGCTTCCGCACCTCCAGTGTATATCCCTGAAGCGACTGCACAGTTATCACGTTATGCTTTCTCATAACTTTTCAGCGCCGCTATTAAACGGCACAAAACATAGCTGGGATAATTACAAGGTAAATTGGTTGCGGAAGAAATGATACCATCACCACAGACAGTCATGGCATCCTGAACACATAGATCAACACCTCTGGCAGCCCTTGTCGTGGAGTGCACAGAATGGACAAACAGAGAGGTGATATCACAATTTTTCTCTCTCTCTCTCTGAATGTGGGGCAGAGGGAAGTCTGATAATACTGCAATTTGATTATAACCAGGAGCAGGCAATATTGGCCAGTTTTCCCCACATCCTCTCAAATGGGGTATACCGCAAATGCCTTAATTCTTCTTATTACTTAAATCTATACAATGCACTATACAATGCATTTTTTAAGAATTGCTGATGTAAGACTTAACAGCATATAGTGATTAAAAACGCTGAGACAGAGTCATTCCTATACTAATGTTGTTTAAATCGTCCATTCGAAACAATCAACCAAATCACCTATAAGAATGATTGTGGGCTCATTCACAACACACAATACTTAATCACAGTGCAATAGTGCATAATAAGAACAAAAAGAATAATTTAATAATTTGAGTAAAACTTTTATCTCACATTTATTACAAAACAATAAAGCTTGCACAATATTTTGAGAATGTTGTTCAGTTAGGCTAAGAGCCCAGATAGCTGTTTCCATGACGAAAAAAACTTTCTGCCCGTGAAAAACATCACTTTCTAGATATAAACAATAGCCATCTATTATATTCACGCCTAAGAATCAAATCATTTTGGATGCGATTTTAATGAGCGTAGTGGACTGTAAATATGTAAAGAAAGACAATCACAAAACACATATATATTTTATAATCAAAATGCAAGATTTATTGACAACATAACTCAAATAGTGCACTTATCCTTTCACTGATTTGCCTTTAGGATGACACTGTGATACACTCAAACTCCACTTCCAGCAGAGATATGTCTCAGCCTCTCAGACTTCTAGTGTGGATTTTATGCCCCTCTCTCTCTCTGTCTCTCAGTCTTCTTTCCTTCTGTGCCTCTCAGTCTCCCTTTGTGCAATGTATGTTTTACAGCTCTCTCTACCTCAGTGTCATTCCCCCTGTGCCACCCAGTCTTCCTTTGAGCAGTGTACATTGCACGGCCATCTCTTTACCTCTCAGTCTCCCTTTGCACAGTGTACAGCCCTGCAATCCCTTCTCTGCCTCCCTCGCTCCCCACTGTGCATGAATGCAAATGGGTGTCGGTAATGAGCTGTGTCAGTGGAGGTCCTATGAAGCTGGGGCAAGAGGATTAAAATGATTTGTTACCCCTCTCAAAGTAATCTGTCCTAACAGTATGAGCAAAATCAACAGCAAGCCCTGGGACTGAAGGTTAGGGGCATTAATATTGGAGTGGTAACCACTGAAAAGTAGGGTCAACATTAGTCTAGTGAGCCTACACGTATTCAAAAGAGGGTCAACACCAGTCTACTGGGCCTCCATGTTTTGAAATGAGGGTTAAGATTACTTCTAGCATGCCTACACGCATCTCTGCAACTCATTCTCCAAGATCTATGTACCCCCGGCAAGATAAAACCCAGGGGCGGGTATACGCAGCCTCTTCTGCAACAAACCTAGCAGAGCTAATGGTCTGTTTCTTTCAGCGATGAACTTGTACCCAGGGACACACACACAATCGCCCTCTGTGTTTTTAGCACTCCATCTCTGACAGAGCACTGCGATAGCTCTAGTGATCTCACTGCATGCTCTTCAATAGTGAAAATATTTCCACCCAATGTAAAACCATGCAAGTGCAATATAGACCCTGCCAGTCCATGTGCACAGTTATAGCATTCTACATAAAATGTGACATTAGGTATTAAACCCTTTAACGCCACCTGATCCTATGTCATAGCACTGAGTCACTTGCCGAATATTTCCTTCTTCATTGTCTTGTATATTTATGCATTTGACAGACACCCTTGGAGTAACACACAAAAACGTACAAGACATATATAAGTACTGCAAGAATAAAGGCATAAGTACACAACTGCCAAATACCGATCAGTGATAAAACATCAAGCTTAATGTTTTTTTCTGACAAAAGAACATACAACCAAGGCATTTAAAAGTGTGTGTGTGTGGGTGTGTGTGTGTGCGTGTGGGTGAAAAAAGTGCTTTTAAAAAACAAATATGCACACTCACATTAGTGCTACTACCACATGTTTCAAATGTTCTTTTTTTAAAATCACGTTATTTTGGGGCACCTGAGCAATGTTTGCTCGGTCGGCATGATCTCATGTTAGAGTCCATTACGTTTCTCATCATCTTTTCATCGATAGAAGTCATGAGACATCACAGTTAGCATCCAAATTGTTCTTCTGTTGAATACCTTCATATTATCTCTCATCCATACTGATTGGCAGGGATCATACAAAAAATAGTACAGGGTCTGCAGAACTAGCCAGTGATGGAGTCAAAGAACCACAGCTTTTGAGAGCCACAACAGGAAGGGAAAAGCTGGTGCTACTCTCCTTCTTTCATCAGCAGTGGAGCATAGTGTTGTTGCTCAATTTCCCGCTGGGGCACTGCTGCTATACCCTTGGGCAAGGTACTTAACCTAGAATTGCCTCAGTAAATATCCAGCTGTATAAATGGATAACATGCTAAAACTGTAACCTATGTAAGTCGCTCTGGATGAGAGCGTCTGCTAAATGCCAATAATGTAACACAATGCAACGTTCTCACCTTTTCATCCACCTGCCCTCACAATTGCACTGCCACATGCAAACAGTGTCTGAGGCCAACAGTGGGAATCGTCAGTTTAAGCCACTCTCCGTTAAGTGGACGTTAGAGTCGTGTGCTGTTTGCGGCGTGTGCTGTTCCTGTGCTTGCGGTGAGTCAGTGTCACGACTTGACGCGGTCCCGCGCTGCGCTAGAGCGTCTCCCAGGCACCATTCATCAAAGAAGGCCTGCTCTCTCAGAGATGAGTGAACGCAGGTAAACAGTGAGTCAAGCGCGGCTCATGCAGAGGTGGTTTCTGACTTCGAAATGGATTCTGCCTCAATTAAGAGTGGCACAGAGGATGGTGACGCTTGCCAGACTGTTTCAGGAACTATGCTCAAATTGTGGAAGGAAAGCGGTTTATCACTCAGAGGCAGCTGACACAACCGGGAACACCTGGAAATTGTTTCTTCCAAATAAATCCGTATGACAAATTCACCTTCCAGAGAAAAGAAGCTGCACGATGTTCCCACCTCCTCTCCTTTCTCAGTTTCTGTCTGATACACTGGAACTCCATTCCAAAAGGGTGGATGGGATCACTGCGCTAATGAGGATTATTACGAAAATAAAAAAAGATTTTGAATAAAGGCATAAATGAAGCAGACTTAATTGAGACACGGGCTTAAATATTCCCTGCCTTGGTCCCGCAGAGCTCAGATTCAAAACATTTTATGGCTTGCCATTAAAGTACCAATTGATCATTGCATGTAGCTTAATTCAATTAAGCACGTACTATACCTTGCTCATTAATATCCTAGAGGTGCACGCACGGAGTTCGGATCACATAATCTCCCACATACTTAATGAGGCCATAGACAGCGGCTGCTGACCGGGCTGAAAGCGGTGAGTCACAGTGCCTAATGGAATGGGCACCCCGTTGAACCAGCATGAAACAAAGGCTGAAGGAATTGAATTTAAAAAAAAATGAAACACCTGCTAGTGGGTGTCTTTATTTTTGGTATTGGGTGGAATCGGTTCACGGCCCTGCCCTGGGGTGAACCTCAATCATGTCATTTGCGATTTGCAGGTGGATCAAAGCTTTTGAGCCCGGGGGGCGAGGATGACGTCCTCTCCGTGCTCTGTTTGTGTTTATGGAATCTTATCGCATGGCGAGCAGAGATTTCTCAGGGCAAATCAAATTAGCAGGTGCGCCACCGCGGGATCTGATTAATTACATTAGCATGTTCTTACTTCGATAAAGATTAATGATGCTTGATTAAAAGCAGCAACCCCCTCCCCTCGCCATGCTGCCCTCCCTCTACTGAATTTGTGGGAGGGGCTGTAAAGGTGAGGAAGTAAAAAAATATGGAAAATACAGGTAGAGGGTACTGCGACAGAGATGGGGAAAAAGGAGAGGCAACTCCATGCTATCATTCTCCTCATGCCCAAGACTTCCGTTTCCTCCTTCTGTTTCGCCAAAGCTCTCCTTTTTATGCTTGTTGCCGGGTTAAAATAAGGGAGAACTAACACTGCGGTTCGCTTGCTATAAGACGGAGCTGGCACAGCTAAAGAGTGAACAGGAAAAAAGTGCATTAAGGGCTGGGGGCACTCTTACCATGAGAGAGAGGAACAGATTCAAAGAAAATATGCTGTGATACCGCATAAGTGCTAAGTGAGGATCTATCTTTTAAGGTAGAAAATGGGTAAGGTAATAGGAAAGGAAGGAAGTAAATTGGAGAATAGGGAAGCAAAATCTGCACTGAGAGCAAGAGTGAGTGAGAGAACTATTGACTGAGTGTAGATCTAAGAACTAACAATTATAATACTGTCTAGAGTGAAAGGAGGCATAAGGAGAGAGGAGCAACAAGGTAGAGAGGGCTATACACATGCAATGAGGGGACAATACTGACTAACCTTTCATGGCTGTAATTTTGGGAGGCCTTAATTTCAATGAAGCCAAAGTGTCTAGACTACAGCAGGAGAGGGTGAGAAGAGAGGGTTCAAAGCTTAGGCCACTGTATTCAATCTGTTAAAGTTCTGCTCAGACACAAGAACAAGCACTTTTGGTCATGAGGGGTGCTATTATATAAAAGCTAGTACAGTCAGGGCTAAGTGCAGGCCAAGTACAAGTAGAATCAGGGCAATCCTACCACGGTGGATTCATTCATGATCACATTACATGGCAGACTGAGCAGAGCCTTTGAGCACTGAGCCAATCACAGATAAGAGAACAAGAGGGTATGACTTGTAGTCCATTTGAGATTTTATGTACGGTAGATATAATAGGAATTATAGTTCATCACATACAGTCACTCACATATACAAAAAAACAGTCCTGTCATATATGTATCACCTGACTGTCCCCTCCTTCCTGATGAGGTTGCTCCTCCAATGCCTGCCTGCACTGGTCCCCCAGTGGTGGAATGAACTTTCCAAGTCACTGGCCATCTTCTGATGCAGGCTGAAGACACACCTCTTCAGACTGAATCTCGCTTTCACCTCAGTCCTCACCCCCTAGCACCTGTTGCCTGTACTAGAATTACCTGCTGCTTATTTACTTGTAGTATCCTTATGGATGTTGGGATCTAGTGACATTGAGATATATGGTGAGATATATCGTTTTCTAGGCTGTCTAGTTTCAGATTAGCACAAGTTAGCATGTGGTAGTGCTTTAACGGTATTGTACTTGCATTCACTGATCTGGGAATGTTGTTAGCCTGCTCTGACACTGGTGCTCATTTAGCTTGGATAGATACACTTCTGTTCTCTTGTGCTGTAAGTCGCTCTGGATTACAGTGTCTGCTAAATGAATGTAGGCCTACTGCAATATAAGGCTGGCCATATTAAGATAACATGATTATTCATTATGACCAGACAACTTCACTTCACTTCACTTTCACAGGGAAATAGATTCCAGTGTTATAGGTTTTAAATCTGGAAAACAATTACATGAGTCACCTGGGCTGCTGGTCAGGGGACAGTATTGCAATTTACAAACCTGACATGGCCTCTAATTACATATAAAAAAGACATACAGAAACTATCAACAGAAGACAGCTAGTGAAAATGAAAACCTACAGGAACAGATATCTCCTCCCACCTTCCCTTCCCCGTGCACACGCCAGGGTTCTGCAAAACCTCTGCCAACCTAATCACCTCATTTGCATTAACACACATTATAACTGGAGAGAGGGGGTGGCTGTGGTTAGCTCCGCAGTGCTAAGCCGACAGTGAGTGCTGTTGGCACTGAATCGAGGCGGCCGCGGGCCCGGGAATGAGACCTGTGTCCTCTGCGAGCCCTGCGCAGTGATTCCTTCCCGCCCTACTTTTATGCTGCATCAGCATTTTCCTCTCTCCAGCAGCTCGGAAATTGGATTTGAATATGGATTCAGAACGAGGCGCTCTCTCATACAAATGGCTCCAATGAAGATAAAGAATAGTGATGTTTTCTAAATCCAGGAGTTTCAGAAAAAAGGAGGGATGGGAAGACAGGCACATCATTTTCATATAATACACTATCCCTTTTCCCTGATTTTCATATAAAGCGCCTCTATCGGCATGTCTGTAGACTACACTGAAGCCCCTCTGTATTTAGACAATAACCTATATTTAAGGAACTACAACTTCTAACCAAACAGGTTTGTTACTACTTACAACTCTGCTAGTTTGGTGGTAGTTTTAGTATTACCACCGGCTGCTTGAGAAATATCCATTTGTTGCTGGTTGTTTGTCATTAACATGGCGGCATATGGCTGTGAAAATGAGCTTCCAGTGTGTGAAACCACATAAGAACCTGAAAGTGGTGTGCCAGGTATCAGCCCTGAGACCCTCACATGGAGACCCTGGGCTTAGGGCTGCTCGGTGTATTAGCCAGCGCTCCTCCATGATGCGGCAGAGTGCTTCACACAGTCAGGCAAGATGCTGCGCTGTTTCTTATTTCTGCCACTAATGAACTGAAGAGGGACACAAACAAGTGGTGATATGATTGCAGTCGGAGCAGACAACGTGTGAGAGGCTAAGACGGTCGGGATGCGTGGCGGTGTGGCTTTGTACTGCACTGCCACTCATTTGTAGCTGTGAAGAAAGCCTTAATTTTACAAATGCCATTTCACAAAGGGGTCCAATTAGGTGGAAATGAACACGGAAGTGCTCTTGGGCCATGAATTTCAAAATACAATCTTATTTTTCTCCTGCTATAAAACCTTATTTTTTGTTTTTTTTTTTTTTGCCACTGAGCCCTGCATGAATTAAACAATGTGACCATATAATAAGCAGTTGGGGGAAGTTTTTATACGTGCAGCAGCCTTTTTGGTTCAACCTTACGTCCTCTGAAGGTCTTAATACCCATCTACAAACCAGAGGGCTAGCCAGGTGACACCCCTTTTCTCTGACCTAGACATTAGCTGTGGTCCAGTTCAGCTGAAGGTGAATGTGATCTTAAACTCTGTGTGTCTGTGGAGGGAATATACTGGCTGGATATGACCTCATCTTGCCTGATGTTCACGCAGTGCTGACTGAGGCAGAGTGATGAGATTCTCGATCTGAATGCATGTTTAAATCTCCGCTGCACTTAATCCAAAATGTCAATCAAATCACCATTCCTATGCCGGGTGCCCGGAGCTAAAAGTGACTTGTGCTTCCGCTTGCTTGAGAGTTCCCAGTTTTCATTCACAGGGAAACCCATCACCCGTTCTGTTGCCTAGAGTCTGCATGCTAGGCACTAATATTTTAAAATAGACCTTTCAAACAGAGCATATATCAGCAGTGAATCAATGCCGGCTGTCCAGAATACCGGAGAATATACGAGTCTCCGGCAGACGGCAGAGACTGCGCCCAGTGACACCTCCCAGCAGCTTCCCCTCACCGGCACGTCTCACGTCTGCTCGTCACACCACTCACTCCCATGACCTGTCACTGGGACATCCATCTTCCTCACACTTTCTCACTGGTCCCTCCCCGCGTACCCGCGTAACCCTCTTCACTTCTTCTTATCTGTGTGCCTGTCTCCTCACGGCCCAGTCTGTCCCTCAGGTGTAACTCAGCGAGATTTTCTGCTATCCCGAGACGTGCCCTTCCCAGCATAAGCAGGAAATGGATGGGGAAGGGCATAAATCACTTTATTTTAGTTTTTACTAGTCTTTCAACACTGGAGAGGGATTTGAGGCTGCAATCAATACCGAGCGTTTGCTACATTTCTTATTTTGCGAGAGTATTTAACCACAAAAATATACCAGATGCTGAATTTGCATAACTGCATAACCATTTATTTTCCAGTTAACATGCAGACATTATAGTGATGTAACTCTTGTTGAAGCTGTAAGAGAATCCCAAGCATTAAAGTCTGTATTAAATTTAGTCCATGATAATTTATTTACTACCAAGAAATGGGTATGCATTTTTGTTGGTGTTGTGACTTGTGACAGCTAAATTTTTGTGACAGCTAATTTTGTGACAGTTGTGTCACTTTGATTGGAGCAGAGAGGTGACTGCCCAAAGGACAGTGACTGATGGTAGACTAAGCTGGGGTATATTGAAAGGAATGTCACGTATTTGTTGTCCCGAAACTTGAAGTAATAAATCAGGGATGGATTTTCTGCTTCGTCGGAATACACAAGAGTCAAAAAGAAATCTAAATAATCACACCCCATCCGTTCCCATGGGGTGTTATGACAGTGTGTGTCATAATACTTTATTATAAGAGATAAAGTATGACATACAGTGCCAATTTGTGTTACAATGTACTGTGTATGCTCCATGACAACAACCATCCCTCAGGTAGGTGTATCTGACAGTAAGCTAGAAAATAAGACAATGTACTGTAAAATAGATAAACAACTGCTAAAGCGACACTAAGATTTGTTTACTTAAGTATCAGGGACAGTGTTTAGTTGAACTGTATAAATATGAGACTCAATCAGGAAAGGGCCATCTCAGTTGTGAGTGCTGTGTATCATCCATCGAAATGCTGGTCTCTGGATATAATTTTTTCAAGACATCCTGGAATTAAATCTGAAGCTCCAATTACATGTACCAACGTCAAATAAAATATAAACTTTATCAAAGATCAACTCTCAGCACCTTTAAAGTACGGTAAATGAGCTCCTTAGATGCTCAGTCAGCAATGTGCTCGTCTCGAGAGCATGTCCTTTGCCAGCAATGACCAGGACAACAAACCAGTATGGTTTCATTCATGGTTTCGTTCCACCAGGGACGGAGGATGGTAGGTCAGCCGGGGTTACCATGTTTCACCACTCTCAACCACCCTGTGATTTTTCAGGCACTTCCAAGCCGTTTGAATGATATTATTGGAGTAGCATGTATGGTATGCTCCAATAAGCACCCACTTCACCATGGTGCACTGTGTAGCATGTAGTGCAGAAAGCGGCCACTGGCTGCGTGCAAGTGTACTGGTGACTTGCATTTGTCTTGCTTTAGTGCTACTGCACAAATGTTATGTACAATTGACCAACCCCGAACAGGGTTGGATAAAGGGGAAAAAGCATGTAAAGTCTGGTAAACACATACACGTTAATAATTCTGAAAGGATCTTCCAAATGGTATTGAATAAAAAATTGATGAAAAAGATTATGTCCTCTAAATGTCCTCTTGATTTTTTATAAATGACTCACAAACACACAAGACTAATGTTTAGTCTATCTTAACAAATAATTAAATGTGTTCCAGCAACATGATATAGCACTGTTCTAATACTCAAGAATATGCAGCAGGTACAGTTGATTTGTAAATGTGTTGTTCAATCATTTTCTGAGAGTCTGAGAGTCATTCAAGCGATTCAAAAGCATGTGTTTACATAACAAATGACACTGAATTTCAAATGTTAGATGAACTCTCCGCAGCATCACCAGTCCTGCAGAAAACAGGTAATTAAAAGTGAGTCATTTGGAATAAATTATATTTAAATGATGCTTTGTGTCCTTTGGGCAGGCAGGTATTGAATGATGAGTGGCAGGAATCTCATTATAAGGCAATGATGCAAAGTAGAAGGAAGCTGCATTCATTCTGTTAACTAAAATGAATTGTGTTTTGGAAACAAGGAACAGACAATGAGATGCATCTGAGTCTCCATTAGGTATGAGTATACAAGGGTTTAGCCTCAACAGAGAGATTTATCAGGACATTTAACTTCAGTAGCCACTGGAAGGAGATACAAAGAGAGGGGGAGAGAAAAGGGGATGATAAAGGGTAGCAGAGAGAGGCCAAAGAAAGATGATATGGATTGCAAAGAGGTGGAATGGGAAAAATACATGTAGGTTAAACACAGGTGAACTGAAAATCTATAGCACATACAAAAAAGAGCAGGGTGATCTGAGTGACCACAGGAGGGATACAGAAGACAGGAACGTGAGGCTGGAGCAGAAACGTGAGGCTGCCAAAAAAAAAATGTGAGGAAAAGATGGCGGATACCTCACAGCTGAGAGAACTAAAAGACAGCAAGGAGACAGATAGCTCCTGAGCAAACACATGCCATGGGGCAAAATAACTCATCATTAGGTTTTGAAAGAGAAAGGCAGACAGAGGGAAATGATAGGTGGAGACAGAGAGAGTGAGAGATGAGGAGTGCCTGGGGAGGTAAAATGGTAGCTAACTCATCATGGGAAAAAGACAAAGGGAGAGCGCATGAGAAGATGATAGCAGAGAGGAAATAAATACAATGAGGAGAAGGGGGAAGTAGATCTTCATGATTGTGACACAGAAGGTCCCTAGCTGAAAGAAGGGCCAGCACCAGAGAAATAAACACAATGGCCTCTCCAGTTAATGTAGCTGCAATGATCTCAAAACTTTGCTGCAGCAATGCTGAAGTGTTCTGAGTATACTTAAGCGCCCGCTGAGTACTTTTTGGCAGAAGGTGCCAAAAGAACAACTATGTATTGCGCAAAACAATAAATCTGACCCCCTACACTTGCAGAAATTGGCACACCTGAGTCCAGTGTGTCTTCCTCCTTTGTCAGCAAACTTCAAGACATGAATAGGTTGATAGCATCCCTAATGAGAAAAATTCTACAGCAGACCCATCTGCGGTTTTCCAGATGCCTTCACCAGTCTGCCCGCTGGGCAGACACGTTTCCATCGGGTCAACCGGCGTTAAGCAAATGAGCACTAAAGGGAGCCCCTTTCGCACAAATCAGAAGACACTGTTTCCAATTTATTATCCACACACTGTAGCTGCACCCCTGACAAATCAAGTGCCATTTGATGTCTGTGAAGACACACAGTGAGTCACCAGATCAGATCAGGGGGAGCTGAGCGGGAGTCAGCCGGTGAGCTCGGGAAGTGGCTGTGGAAAAAATCCGCAGTTATTCCTTCTCTCCTCGTCGAATGGCTGGGTCATACTGTAATGGATGCGACAGGCCACATAAAAATACACTCGGCACCCTCTGACAGGGGACTGCTTCAGCTAAGCAGCTGGATTGCACAGAAGAGAGTCAAGAAGTCCAGTTATTATATTCCAGCTTTCTTTATCCCATTTCCATGAATGGTGGGTTATGAGCTTTGTTTCCTATACCTATTCGGCCTTTGCTGCTTGGCGTCTTATTCTAAGCAGCCCTTCAGGGTGACATCCTAGGGCACAGTGCAATGGACTCCACGGTGCACATATGCTGGTGGCCTTGCTGCCTCGCCGGCCTTTGCTTTGTAACAGAAAGTAAACATTGAACATAAATCTGAACAGACACATCTATGATAACCACAGAGAGAACCAGTTGCTTCCCTTCCTTTAACAGTGGCTTGTCTGCCAACATGACCAACATTACTTCAACTCTGTCAAATCCCCTGAAGGAGAGGAAACACACATTGCATCACATATCTGTGTTCACCAGACTTGAGTGTCAATACAATCTGTCTTTTTCAATTAAAAAAAACTCTTTTTTGTGTTTTCCCCTTCCCTGGTGTATGGCATGGGCTCTGTCCCCAGTGGCTGAGAATTGAGCTGGCTCACAATTAGCAGTCACCAGACCGGCGCCGGGCCCCTGTTTGGAGCAGAGTAATTGCAACAGTCAATTCATCTCTCTGGGTGATTAGCCTCTAAATGAAGACAAGATTAATGAACACGCGACACACAGAGCAACTAATGGAAGCTTCAGTCAGCGTTCTCTCTGACGGAGGATATCGGATGGGAGGGAGCGTTTCTTTTGGAGCCACCGAAGTTAATCGACTGCATTTTTTAGGCCTTTGATTCTATAGCTAGCTCTCCGTCCTCAATGGAAAGCCCCCCCCCCAACTTTATTCATTCCATTGCTCATCCCAATGCAAATCAGTAAATATGAAAGCTGACAGAGGTTTTCATTGACCTCTACTGTTATGCCATGTCAAAGTTAAACAATTGAAATTAGTATGGAAAGTGCCCAGGTCATATTGGGGCCTGCTGATGCATTATGAGTCAAGTCAATAACAGTTGCTTTCACAGAGCATAGCTTGATCTTGGAAACCTTTTTAAATTTTTATTTACCTTTTAATTTTATTTAATTTATTTAATGTCCTTCCTCTGAACTTCATTCCCTTCCCTATTGACAGCTGATCTGTGGCTTCTGATTGGTTCTCCGATGGCCTTTAAAGAGCATCAGGCCTATGATTTTGATTGGCTGTTTCACAAAACACGTGATTGAGGGATAATAGTGGAGGCAAACAAATGCAAATCATTCGTAGATGTAAATAGTTGCCAGTCATGTTTTTAGCTTGTTTAAAACACTGTCATTGTGTTTACTGATGGTTTGTAAAAAAAAAAAACAACTCATGAAATTACCTTTCAGCCATGATTAACTGATTTGGTTAGCTTAAGTAAAATGGCCATTTACATGGATCGATAAACCTCTCTGTTTTCTTAGGGACTTTACTGAAGAAGGTGGTTGTGCTAGCCTTGTTCTGCCTCTCTAATTCGAAAATTAAATGCATTTTCATTATTTTGTATAAGTAATCAGATGTAGGGGTCATTACAGACTTTTAAGTGTGATGCAACTTGCATTGAGTGCACTTCAGCATCAAAGTGGATTATGTTACATCAAAGTGGATTATGCTCCTTGGTGAGATTCATAATTAATTTCAACAACTTTACTTATGTTCAGTGCCACTTAAAGATTATCATCTTTCCATCATAAAAAAGTAAATTCTGAAATGAGTAAAAGGGTAGGCTTGCTAAAGAGTACGTATTTCAGACAACAGTGTACTTAACAAATTATAAAGATAAAATATTTCTTTTCATTGTGTAAAAAGAACAACATTAGCAACACAAAAAGGCAGCTTATCACTCCTCTAGAAAAATGTTTGAATAACTACAATGTATAACAGGCTATACCATATAATATCTATACTATAGCTTATACAAAATGGCTCATGTATTTTCTACATATTCCTGTGATAAATGCAGATTGAATGATGTTAAAGAAACGGTGAAATGATTATAAAAGCTCTGCATTTGTTTGATCATGTCTTTCAAATGTAGTTGAATCCTAGCAACAGATCAACAATGCTAAATTAGCTACTTGTATAAGCATATGTAATAATATAGTTACAAGCTGTAACAGCTGTTTCAATGGTCAGACACATACACTTGCACCAAAAAGCCTTCTACACAAAGTGGGAACTTGGCAGAAAATGTGGCAGAATCTTGCATGTTTTGCGAAAATTTGCACATGCTCCTGTTCCCAGTTTAGTGTCATATTCAATCAATGTGATTAGTTCAATGAAGACAGCTGCAAACTATAAGTTCAAATACTATTCACCCCAATTCACAGATGGTTTTGCAGGTTCAAAACAGAGGTCAGGATCTGGTGGCATAAAGGGTAGGTATGGTCGCCTAAGGTATAAGCAACTTTAACAAGGTTTGTGATTAAGACATTAAGAAAATAGAAATCATACACTGTTTGATTGAAATGACTGCTCAACGCAGTACTTCCCAAATGGAAAGGAAGGGAGCACATTTCTTCACTCCCAACAACAATGCATTTAGTACAAGGGACACCTCACAGGAAAACGCCAGCTATGAAACACTGATCAACTGCAACAGTGCTCTTTTGCTGGAACCAAAGTTAAAATTGGCTTTCCCCTGGTGTTAAAATGCACATCTATTAAAAAAAAAAAAAAACTCTCCTGCAATTTCTTCCTGGAACTGCTTTCAGGTATTTATTAGCATTCTCCACTCCCAATATTTTATGATCGCATAATGAAATACATATGTTCTATGTCTATCCTGCAGAGAGCTGGTATAGCAAATACACTCAAACACTCCATTGTGTGAGGTAATGGCTTTTCAAGTATTAAATCCCCAGGAAATTTGGTCCAAACAATTTGTAAACTAAAATAACATTTTTTAAAATATAAATTATGGCATCCGGGTAGCATCTCATGATATTTCCTCAGCAGGTGGTAAGACCCCTGGTAGCCAGCAGGGCTGGAGATAGGCAGGGAAAACCACAACCAAAGCAGGAATACTATCCTGAAGTCTAACCAGCTGTCAGAAACTATCATGCTTCTCTCACACAATCTCCTTCTAACACTGATGTTCAAAATTTTATGAGGAGACATGTTGCCGAAATTATTTTTCTAATATGTATTTCTAAATGTAATATAATGTACTGAAGTTCCAAACAAAAATTGGGAGAAAAATTCTCTGACAATCCCTACCAAAACCTTACCAAAAAGACAAGCCCCTATAAGAACACCATTTACCCCTTCCTTTTCTTGTAACCTGTTCACGGCATCCCTCTTCCACCCAATCTCATCCATTTCATTTAATTTCATTTCATTTCATTTCCCCATTTATCCACATGGGGGGTCAAGAACAACTCCAAGTCAAATAAAGTACTGCAATAACCACATCAAGCGTAACCTTCACACTGTCATTATATGGAAATTCATTTCTACTGAACTAGAACTGAAATGAATTGGAAAAAAAGAGATCAATACTGGTGATATCTAATCTGCCAAAAAACACCATATCCTGACAGTGTGCCATGCATGCTCTTTCATGCCTCCATTTTCACTAGTGATATTCCTGCAATGAAAAGGGGTGGCAGTGTAGCATAGTGGCAAGGAGCAGGACTTGTAACCAAAAGGTTGCCAATTCTATTCCCCACTGGAGCACTGCTGCTGTACCCTTGGGCAGGGTACTTAAGCTAGAATTGCCTTAGTAAATATCCAGCTGTATAAATGGATAACATGTAAAATTTGCTAAATGCCAATAATGTAATGTAAAGCAATCAAGAATAAAGTTTGCACAGATCCCAGGGAAAAAAAACAGCCTGTACTGACTGCTAGTGTGTGAGGTGAAAATCTCAGTGGGATGTCAGCTAAAACATCATGCTCAGTCCAGACCTACACATCTGTTTACCATCCACCCATGTGAAACCAAGGCCATTTGCAAATCATGTGATTCTGCATCATTATGAAGGTGACGGGACATCTAAGAGCTTACCAGGGCACGCCTATGATCTGTTTGGTAAGGAGCCAGAGAGCTCAAGACTGACATCAGTGCAACCCAGTCAAGTCCTCACAGCTGTGAGGTAGCCCACCTCTTCACAAAAGTGCTGCCCTATTCTTGCCTTATCTCATGGTCTCAGAGTAGTTCCAACTCCAAAGCTGCAATGAGGGAAAATTTCAGACAGTCTTTGATTTGCTTGCATCTGTGCAAAACTGTGCAAAACTCCTAGTGGACATTTTGCACTGCATTGTATACTAACAGTATATAGCCAGAGGTTGTATAAAAAATGGTGCTACCAATTCAAAAATGTAAAGCAGGGCTGGAGTTGAAAAATATCTTACATTTTCATTTTACTGTTTTGTCAGTTTTTCTCCATTTTTCATTATGAGAGGTACATCCAATGTTAGAGGTAGCTCCAGGGAATTTTAACTTTCTGACCAAGTTGCATGCTAGGAAATTATCTGTATTTTTATTCAGTCGCTACTTTAGTCACTCACTATTGACAAGCTTCCACGATATGGCTTATCTGAGCACGCATGTATTGTATGAAAACATAACCACGGGAAAAATTGTTTCTTGTTCAGTTCTTTTCCAACCAAGGCAACTAATCAGATACAGATAGTTGGTTATCAGAACCTACAGACAGTTGGTTATCTAATGAGTATAAGCATCTGTAAATTGGAATCTAGCTAGGTAGTTTCTAAAATTATTTAAAATGATGACACATTCATATTAATTAGAATCAGTTTTAAACATTTAACCTAGCTATTCACTTTTGATCCTTTTTTGTCCTTGGGACAGAAAACATTCCATGTGAACTGAAAACAATGACAATTGCCTCGGCTGCATTCTTCCTCTGATGCCCCTCTATGTGAACTGACAATAACAATCTTTTAGACAATTGCCTCTCCACCCACCAATGCATTCTTCTCCATCATCTGGTGGAAATGAACTCCCCACCCCCTAAGAACAACTCCATCAATCCAACCCTTCAGACGTGCGCTGAAGACACACCTCTTCAGACTCTACCTGGACTGATTGAAAATCTGACTCCTGCCTTACTTGTTGCTCACTTGTCTAGGTAGTATAGCGGTACTCCATTTTCTTTCTGTAATTGTATTTGAGATGCAATGATTAGTTGGCTCGCGTCACTGACTTTGCGCTCAAGCACTATTTGCATTATATGACCTTTAATCTTGCTCTTGTGCCTGTTGTTTGCTCACTATTTGCACTTTTGTACGTCGCTTTGGATAAAAGCGTCTGCCAAATAAATAAATGTAAATGTAAATGTGTCTCCCTTTCTGAAAATTTTAATCTTCTCAGAAAGCGTTCACAAGCATCATCTTCTTGTGCACTCTCTGCACACTCGCATATCTCCAGGGGATCTATGAGAAGGACACTCGAGCATAAACACCACTGACATGCACACAACAAAGGGAGCTTCCCACCTGCCCACTAACATGTAAAAGAAAAAGACTGCACTGAATCTGACGTCTGCAATTAATGCTTTCACTGTTCAGTTGTTCAGTTTCAACAGAACATTGTGAGTATATTACACACTTTCAGTTATGAGTATATAGAAGTCTATAAAAATCTGTACCCAGTTGCTGACAGACACTGTGATTTAGTTCAAACATGTTAGTGGACAAGTCACACCTGAGGAAACAGAGGTGACACTGCCTCTGAAAAAAAACTTCCAGAGATATTTCTTTACGCTGCTACCACGCGAAGCTTTCCCATGAAATGAACTCAGGAAGCCTGTATAATTCATATATAACTGCTTGACTTATTCCGTATATTGTAAAAGCATTCATCCCTTGCAGACTGTGAGAGTGAAAGGATGTGTGGTGGAAATCAGTGAGTCAGGCATTGAGCTGTCACGGACATTGATTTTTTAAAAAATATATAAAGCAGAGAGCCTAGCATTCATAATGCCATTTATCTGAGTGTTCTCAAGCTGTTCGAGAGGCCAATATTTGAGGATTATTTTCCCAATCATTTCATACAGGCATAACAGCATAATGAAGAAGGAAGGGAATGTGAACACGCATATGCTATAAAACATGTTCACTGTAATCAGCTGCATCAGCCAAGGTCTCTGGTGTCCTCTTCTATATTAGGAAGCATCAGAACTTTTCCCCCCACCACCCCCACGAAGACAGCAACCCCGTATAGACAGAGAAACGCACGCGTCACATTGCATAATGTGGCCGTTTACATAAGCGCATCGCACACCCACTCTCTGGGAGCTGACTGACTGAGAGAGAGAGAGAGAGAGAGAGAGAGAGAGAGAGAGAGAGAGAGAGAGAGAGAGAGAGAGAGAGAGAATAAAGATCCTGTGATAGATCCCAGTGCCTATAGTAACCATGCATTAACTGGCACTTGAACTTCCTCTTTTCTCTCTTTGTTCATTCAAAGCCTTGCACCCCTCCACCCTCCCCTCACCCCCCTTTGTTTCCCATGACGTCCTTTAAGCCACAGGTAGGGCACTACAAAGGCAAAGCCAGATGAGTCCTATTTAGCTGACAAACACTGCACCAGTCAACCACGGGTTACAGTCCACACACCCCCATCTAAATAGAAAAGAAATCCTGGGCCACGGATGAATGATGTGAAAATGCAAAAGAATGACTGACATGTCAGACTGCCTCTGTATTTCCTTGCTGACTGTGTAGATACCCCCTTTTTCTGTGGTGTAAAACCTATTGCTGATTAACATGGTTATTATTGCAGCTTGCTACACTATGGATAGCTAGTGTCACATTGCCTGACTGGCTTGTTCACACGTTTGCTTTTATATTATGCTCTTACACTTTAATTGTAATAAAGGGGCACAATTTCTACAGTAATAACTCACTTTATGGACACAGGGGGCCATTTTTCAATGAATGAGTTCAGTATTTCCTTTGTTCTCCATTTGTTGGTAGTAATGGTCTGAAATGATACAGCACTGACACGGGCATTTATGAGAGCTTTTATTTCTCTCTGGGAAATCATATTTTACTCATTGAGCGGTGTGCACCATGCACGTGTGCAGCACTATGGAAACAGATGCAGGCCCATACCTCCACCACCCCACAATGCATCATAGCTCCACCTCCAAAACGGTCCACTTGCTCAACAGCACATGGATTGTACCTCTCCTCATGTCCGTGGTACACTCTCCTCCTACTGCTGTGCTGAGGAATTCTGACTCATTACAGAACATAACATTACACCAATTTGCATTTGACCCCTTGTTTATTATTTCTTTATGACTAGTTGCCTTGTTGGCAGTTAACAGTTGGTAAACATAAGTAAAAAAGGAGTATCCATCACGGAGTGTCCATCACGGATGGAAATAATGACATTGTGGACCTGTGTGTGCCAAAGTGTCTGGCAACCCAGGACCTTTACATTCCTGTCATCCCCATCCCAGTTGTCCCTCTGAGGCAGGTAATTGTTAGTCAACATTTCGGGCAGTGGGGCTGATGACACACCACACCACACTGTCTGTCTGAGATACACAGTATCTCACATTCACAGTCACGCTCTCTCATTTGTAACACTTTTGCCTCAGCCACGTACTGACAATGAGAAGAGTACTAGCTAGCAGCAGCCCCTGTGTGTCTCTGTTCAAGTATCTAGCAAAACTTTTTCTTGTGTTAAAAAGTGCTAATTCCTGAGAGATGCCACACAAATGTAATTAGTTACTTAAGCTATAAAATTACAGTACTTTTATTTCTAATTTTTAATTTAATTTAATTATTTTTCTAATTTCTAATTATTAGTAAATTCTAATTGGACAGTTTAGTGAGTGAACGGGTTTACTAATCATGTCAAGTTGGTGGGTATAATGATATTGCCACAGTTATCATTCTGCCCATAGTGCAATGCCATTGGTAACAGCATGTGTTGCAGGTAATGTGGAGCTACAGTTATGTCACTGTTGGTTTTGTTGTTTTTTTCAAGGGCTTTGCTGTTTTGTCATATTTCAACAAGACTCACACACAGGTTTTGCTATAAACATTAGTGACCCAGACATGTGAATTTCAGAACCAAGAGCTTACAAATTACAAATACAAATTAGATGAAGGTAATATACCACAGGTGCATATACATGGATTTGTCTTATGAAAAGGAAAAATATATCTCAAATTCTAAGGAACTCATGATGAAGAAATTACACAAGTGCCTTTATTTCATGGGGAAGAACAAGTTAAAACCACACCTCATTTCAGTTCACTGTGGACTTTAAAAAGATTTGTGAGACATTTTCTTGAAGTAATTTTGAAATGTTCACTGCTAGTTATAGTGGAAAGAGGAGTTAAATTCAGGAGAAGCATCAGAACAATGTGTCATTATTCTCTGAATAAGGCACAATTGTGATCCTGTAGAAAATATTCTTGAGAAGCTGCAATTTCGCAGATTCCGGTAAAAAGGGTACATATTGCCCTGTAATTATTATGCTTGAATACATTATTACATCACATTTCAGTTTAGTGTAGAGAAATAAGATATGCTGCATATCTTAGATTTGGAAGCAGGGGTAACTATGATTTTTTAAAAATATTTTGTATTATAAAGTAACTTCAGATCGTATATATTGAATTCAGCATTACTATATTACATTACATTACATTACATCATTTAGCAGATGCTCTTACCCAGAGCAACTTCCAAATAAGTGTATCACAATGCTAAGAGTAGTTATCGAAAAGTATAGTTATAGTAAGTATAGTTACTAGCTACCTGTGGCTAACAAGCAAAGCTAAGTTTTGCGATGATATTACACAACAGTCAGCTATATAGCTAGATAGGCTGACACACAAACACAGAAGTCCTACATGCAGAAATACTGAACTACCAGTGAGCTTCTTACCAATAGCTATAAAAGTATAAGTGGCTATGAAGCCAGATAAACACCACAGAAAATCAATGTAATGTTTGATCGACATACCAGTAGCTAACTACTGGACACATCAATTTTATGCTACAAAAAATTATTGAGTACATAGTGTAATTGAATGTATATTTCATATATTGTGTAAAGAAGCCTGAAAACAATATCAAATATCAAAGACTGCACATATCAGGTTGAGAAGAAGAATACATGTTCATCCATCTTATCCAATTTAGCTGAGTGCAGGCACTTACAGTATGTACAGGAATACCGCTGATGTTTTGCATAATGGATCAAAGAACCCATGGTTAGGCAATGCTCTCTGCATGGCTGTGCTCTAAATAGGTTCATTTAGAGGGCAATGCTCTCTTATTTGTACCAGTGCACTTTGTACGCAGAGCAAATGAGTCTAATTTTACCACGCAGCTCAGCGTTGTGACCCCAGCATCTTCCTGTGTCTCTCATTCAATGTGACATCAACACAGACAGTGACACCTCACATCACTTACATGGCTGTCATTCACTCAGGTTGCTGGGTATGCTGGCACACACAAACACATACACACACATGCACAATATCACAGTATATGGGTTCATAATCCTCATCATGATACTTATCCTGGCACCATGTCCCCCAAGTATGGGGCGCCAAATGTGACAGACCTTTTTTCATGGACAGAATGCCTTCTTTGTTACGAAACGCATAAATTCATTACGAAACCATATAACACCGTAACGCCTTTTGTCCACGAAAAACACAAACGCGTTAGCATCGTGTCCACGAAATATTGAAGAGAGCACATACTTTCTTGCACAGAAAACAAAACGGATAATTCCTTTCGTTCACTGAATTGACCATTGTGCTTTTCATTTTGTGGACAAAAGGCGGAATGCACTTCACACTATGTGGACAAAAGAAACTCATTCCGTAGACAAAAGTAATTCTGTCCACGTAACAGATGTCCTAGGCCAGCATTTATGCTTTTGTGGCACAAAATGCAGAATGCGCTATACTATCACCATTCTGTGCCATCAAATGTTCATTTTGTCCACTTAACTGTTTTGCTATATTACTGAAAGTATGATGTGCACGAAAGGGATTCAGCACAATGTATTTCGTGACTCCGCAGTTACAGAAGGCATTCCGTCCACGAAAGTAAAGGCTGCTTGAACTTTCGTAGACATCAATGTTTTGCTTTCGTAGACAGAATGCCTACGTGCTATGAAATGCATAAATTCATTACAAAACATGTAACACTGTAACGTGTTTTGTCCACGAAAAACACAAATGTGTTAGCACTGCGTCCACGAAATATTGATGTCTACGAAAGTTCAAGCAGCCTTTGCTTTCGTGGATGGAATGCGTTTCGTAGCACAGAAGCATCCGTTTCGTAGCACAGAAGTCATTCTGTCCACAAAAAAAGGTCTGTTACATTTGGCACCCCATACCCAAGGCAAATCATGGTTACAACCCCACCACTTTTGGGAGGGGCAGACCCAAACCTGCTGAAGCTCTTTCTGCCTTGAAGTAGGGAGCACTGACACAGGCCCTCTTCCAGTATGGCCTCATTCATGAAGTTGTGCAGTGACCATCGTTGTCAACGCTATGTACCTCACTGTGGAGGACAGCGCAGCGTGAGAGGGAGGGGCTGGTATGAAAAAGGTCACCGTGATCGCCGTGACACCCGATTCCAAACATGCATTAGCGTGTAGGCGATGCAGAAAATTGCGATTGCCGGGGTTATTGGGGAACTAAAGGCGCCGCATATTTCAAAGAGGCGAGCACCGACACACCTGCTGATCTTCAAAGCCCCTCTCACTCCCCTCTGTGACCCGCCTCTTTCTCTGGTCCATCTCCATATCTTTACATCTCGCCTTGTCGGCCTCATCTGACTGTTGTAGGCTCTCCTTCTCAACCCCGTGTTTTCAAAAGCATCAAAATAAAAAAAAGCCTTGTTCTTCTGTCCATTTCAAAATGATGGCCCGGCTGAGATCAGAATCAGAGGCCACAAAATTCAGCCTGCAGGTGGCAGATCTGTGGCATGTGATCACTGGACTGTTCACAGCTTTAATCCATTCCCAGCCTTTGATGGCCTTCATTTTTTGGCACTTTTAAAGTCTTGCAGTGGCTCTCTATGAAAGTGTAATAGGGCCCATAATGTTTTTTTTGCCTCCAGTGGAATATTTGCTCCACTTTCCTTGACAATCCAACGATACAACGCAATTTAAATTCATCCTGCACTCACAATGTGTTTAAAGCGTCTCGGGGCCCTCTACAGTAAAGCTCTTTGAAAAGATGCAGTAGCCATTGGCCATTCAGCCCTTTCAAGGGTACTCAGGAATAACTAACAAAAACAGAGAAGTATTCATTTTGAATATTCAGCAGCTTGCATTGCAAATATTTCAGAGAGGATTTAGAGTGGGAAAAATAATATAGTTCTGGCCATTTGGACAGTCAGTCGCTATGAAGAGCGCCTCTTCGTATTTGATAGAATTGGGAGGGTTTTTTTTGTTTGTTTATGAAATGAAGCCATCAAAATCATGTCACCAGCAGATCATGCATATTGGTGTATCAGCAATTTATTCAAACAAATTTGCAGCATTAATCTGTTAACATTCTATATTTTATCTACTTAATATGACAGATTTTTGAGCAGGGACTGTGCTTCCCTTACCCTCAGAGAATGTTTGTACAAGCCATATTGAAGTAAAACCCTTTCAAAACATTTTTGCATTACAATATGTTAATATTCTTATCCCTTTTGTGATTACTTGTAATTACTTAAATATGATGATTTGTATGCCAAGATTGTTATCAATGTAGTAGCCTGCATATAAAGTAATCTTTTTTCATTTTATTGTGATTATATTGCAGACAATATATACTTCCCCTGGGCTCTAGTCCTAAATAAAGCAGTGCATTCAAAACATTCATAGTGTATTCAAAATCAACATGTGCTGTGGTGTAGCCAACATTGATGATCTCTAAGAAAACAAAAAAAAACAAATAACATAAGCTGTGAACACACACAGAAAATGGCAGGAATATTCATGTCATCTGAGGGTACTGTCAGAACTAGTCCACTGGACTGCTCAGTTTGTTTGGATCCACATGTGAAAGCTCTGACAGCGGCATCATTGCGACAACCAGAAAGGGCAGGCCTTGGAACTTGCAACTGAATTGTATGCACTGGCAATTTCTGTCCACCACATAATTTAGCAGTATGAGAGCAAACACATTTGCCATCAACTGGAAACAAATCACACAAAATGACATCAAACTGGACTTGATCTCTCACGCCTAATGCATTTGCCTTCATTTCAACTGGCTTGTGCTCTCCAGATATCGCTCATAAATCATCTCTAAAAGGACAGAGTCTTCTGCAGATAAACACAACACTCTTTCAATTACAGCAGTTAATTGGTGAAACAGCACAAGGGAAAAATATGAGCACAGCACGAGGCATATGTAGTCCCCATCATACCTGTGTATTCTCCAGAGAGCTTTGGTTGTTTCTAAATGGCAGGCCTACTGAGCACTGCAGAAAAGTGAAACCGGTTGAATTCTGGTCAGCATGGACCACACAAAAGGACTTGAATTTGTCTGCTCTGAAACAACTTGAACCTGAGCTGAAAGGGCACCAGGATGCAAGTTACTTGCGAGTCAGCTTTGAGAATGCCCTCACACTCTATGGGGCTACAGTGTGCCAGGTCTAGGTTTCTAGATCAGATGGTTTAAGACTGGCCACACCATAATTGACACTGCGTTCACTGAGATGGTCAGAATGGCATTACTGTGATTTACTGGATGCAATTGATCTCTGAATTCAATCGAAAAAACGGTTGCATAAGGTGAGGAGGTGAGGTGAGGGAGGGCTCACACTGGACAGGGGTGCCTGTGGTGTGGCAGACCTATGCTGAGACCCAGCTGTGTCCTAAAAAGACCCCTGTGAGTTTTTAAGTGGTTTGCTCCGGACACCCACACAGCACCTCTCCGCGGAGAAGTCACTGCCTTCCACAGCAACGTGCTTGCTGCTGGATAAATATCGATGCTGCCGCGAGCTGTAGGAGGGTTTCAGAGGCCGCAGCACTCGTTGCAGGCCTCTCACACTCCATTGCCACCACAAGAGCCTTTTTCACTTAAACCCTTCATAAACCCCACACAGGCCTATTACCGGAGCTGGCTCCAATGAGCCGTGGCCGGCCCAGAAGCCTTACGCCATAGGAGGTGGATTTCTGTTCACTCTGTGCCGGCTGTTATATCCCCAAGGAGAAAAAGGAATGCTCTTTATGTCCTTTTCACAATAAAGGTTGAAATTCTGAGAAAAAATTTGGACAATTTCCTTAAAAATAGTCAATTCAGTACCGACCGTGACTGAGAAAAGAAAAAACACCACAGCCAACTGTTGTAAAAAAAAAAGTGCTGTGCTTCAGTTTGTTCATTTGATCACCTGTCTATTCATTCATCCCTGATGACTTCCAGGAAGGCCACTTCACTTCTGACTGGCCCGTCGTGAAACGAGGCTTCAGCAGCTACGCCGCTACAGCTGACTCACCCACACAGTGAAAGCGCGGGACGCTGGAGCTCCACCTCCATCTGGCGCGTGGCCCTCTCACTCCGCTGACTAAGTGGAGCAGACCACCTCGCTCAGGACGACGGCGCCGGATCACCCATCAGCGTCAGACCCCACCACGCGCCCCCCCCCCCCTCGCTGCACGCCGACGCACAGCGTCTGCTCACTGCCGAATGCCATGCAGGCGAAGCAGCCGAAGCAGCTGAAGCAGACCCGCCTCGAGGTAATTACCACTGCGCCCTGCCTCCCACAGCAAAACAATGGTGGCCTTCCACCAGACGGCTGCAAGGCAGTGGTAGGGTGCAGCGGTTATCAGTTGCATTAATAAACCAGGCTTATTAATTGGAAGGTCAAATCCCATCCGGGAGACATGTATTCTGCTTTTAACTAAGCTGTCTGAGTTTCTTCGGTAAGTGTATCCGTCTGTATATGGGATACTATGTAAGTTAGCTTGCGTAACGGCGCCGACGGAGCTGATAAATAATCGCTCCCGCCTTCAGGACTAACTGTGTGACCACTGATCTGAAGCTGCAGCTTTGCCATGACCGTGCAGACACCTCTTTTAATTAGCAGCAGACCCGCTGGGCGTTTTGTAAAGACCCACCTCCACCTCTTCCATCCGCCGAGTTAATGTAAGCGCACTTCATTGCCAATGCTTTATCAATCTTTCCATGCACAACCTGGAGATAATTACATGAAAGTGAGACAAAGGTTAGGGAAGTAAGAGGAAGGAACATGCTGCCACGGGTCTGGCCTGGCTGCTGGTGTGCCATCAATCCCGCAGGCTGCCAGGCTTCATTATGATAAAGAATCGGCGTGTCCTTATTTACCCATTCCTAAGCTGCGCACACCCATATATCACTTATGCTTTCTTATGGATTGCTGCGGCCTGCCTGTTTGATGACGCTCCGACTGACAACTGTCAGCTGAATTCTCGGGTCTCCGAGGATCGGCATCAGATGCAAATTCCCCGTTCTCCGCATGCTGAGACCGGCCTACTGGAAACGCTTTTTTTTTTCCCGCCCAGCACAGGTGTGAATGTGCGCCTCCTAACTCCCTCAGGATTTATGTGCTCATCAACCCTCCAAACAGATCCGCGGAGCAGAACCGCAAAACGGCGTAGCAAAACGAACATGCATTTTTCCTTATCTTTACATGCAAGGCCGCGAACATGAACACATAATCATTTACCAGTAATGAAATTGGCCTACATTCTGCGCTGACAGCTACATTTATTTTCATTGCATACACCCCAGGAGCAGGCAACAGCTAGACTACCAACCTCAGCCTACACTATAACATTTGCCTACACTACACGAAATGATGTTTGCTCCCCCCGGCTCATTTCAACCTCCATACTATTGGCATATAGCCTAAAAGGATGGAGCCTCCCGACAACAGCAAAAATAATGAGATCTGTATCTTTGAATCAGCTAGTGGGTGGGACACAGCTTGATTTGTGTTGCTATTCCGTGTTATGTGTTTGGTGTTTCACAGAACCTCTGCATCTATGTTGTGCAGTGTAATAAACACAGTACGATTGCATTACATTATTTTCATTTAGCAGAGGCTCTTATCCAGAGGGGCTTATATAGGGTACAATTGTTACACGTCATCCATTTATACAGGTGGATATTTACTGAGGCAGTTCTGGGTTAATTACCTTGCCCAAGGATACAGCAGCAGTGCCCCAGCGGGGAATCAAACCAGCAACCTTATGGTTACCAGCACTGCTTCTTACCACTATACTACACTGCCGCCGCCACTGCAGGACCTGTACCTTTTCCCTTATTCTATTTCATACACAGACACCTCTGCTCTTGCACCCCCATACTGTACACACGAAGATGCATATATCTGGGTCTCAATTAAGTGCCACATCCGACAATGACAAAATAACTTCCTCCGTCACACTGCAGGAAAATGGATGATAGCTCTGCGCCTTCTGTAAAGATAATGGCCACCCCACACATCAACTCTGCTCAGAAGCAAGAGCCCCATATCCAGTCTGGAGACGTGCCTCATACTGAAATAAGAGAAATGTGGGAATTAGGGTGGAGGCAATATGGGAGATTAATCGCCGGTGTGCGAGCCGAGGCTTCTGCACGAGCTGCAGTCAGGTGATTAACAACCGGGATGTTGGTGCAATAAACGAGCCACTCAGCACGCCAGCTTTTCTTTTATTTCGCGCCCAATTCATTGAGGTGACATGAAATGACTTGTTATGGGGAATCTAATGAATTCCAACTCTGGCTTTCTAAGCATCAGCACATTCAGAGGTAAAGAAAAAAAAAAACTGTTTTCCACAGAAACAAATGCCAGAAAGCTTTGCGTATGAATCCTAGTGATCTGTTTGAGTCATCTGTGACTTCTGTGTTTGGCTGCAGCTACGGCTCAGCAAACAGCACTCTGGCTTAAATGGCTAGAGTACAGCATCGAGCTCTAATGAATCAACTTGATTGAGATACACACAGCGCCAAACTCCATCAAATGAACCCGGGGGCCAGCACACACTGGCTCCCCGACAACACTGTTGTGTCTCCTGTGAGGTGCACTGTGGAAAACCTGCAGGAAAGATTACTTAACAGGGTGCTAACTTTTAATGCAAAATGCAATCCATTCACCAAGTGCAGATTTGCATATTTCAAACTGAGTCCCATTTGACTGATTTAAAGGAAAGAAACCTATTTCTCTTATCCAAGGTATGTGAATAGCTACGCCAGCACATTGTACCAATGCCAATGGTATCAACAGCTCTTATTTCAGATCTGATTCATTTAGCTTTTTATTTTAAGACCGGTGCATAGTCATTGCTGTGAAAATTATGTAAAGAACCGGTAAAGTTTTTTGACAAAGGAGCCAAGCACAGCATGCATATTAAACTCTTGTCACATTATTTTGAGTATTTTACATGCAAAGACTGCATGTTGCTGCATTACTGTAGAGACCATGCACTGCTGGAAGACTTGTTTATTTTGATGCTTTGTGAATTGATTGATTAAAAATCCATTGTGTGTGTGTGTGTGTGTGTGTGTGTGTGCTCTGTCACTTTTTCAGGAGATGAACAATGATGGAGAAGGGGGTGGGGAGCAGTGGAGAGATAGGGTGGGTGAAGAGGAAGCCAGGAGTGACATCTGTCGCTGTACCTGCCAGGGAGGCCCAGAAAGAAAGGGAAAGCACTGGGCACCAGACCAGGGCCCTTTAGAGATCTGCATTTTCACCACACACAGCGACTCATTTGGCTTCAGTTAATAGTAATCTGGTAACAAGCGCCACTCACGTCCAGCTGTTACTCTGGACACACACATATGCACACAGGTACCCACATAAACACACACATATGTCTGTACAGTACACACAAATGCACTCACACAGATGCATACACACACGTACACACACAAATAAATGACCACATACACATGGATATACATTTACACACAAGTATGTACATGCACACAGATACATCCACACACAGACTTTACAAACATCTTCACACACATACACACACATACACGCACACACACACACACACACACACCTGCACAAGCTTATCTAGACACATGTATACATAGTCACAAACACACACAAATGCACATACACACACACACACACACACACACACACACACACACACACACACACACCCGGCAAGCCCTGAAACACAGACATACACACTCAGAAATAAGTGGGACAAGTCTGCTGTGACATAAAAAGAACGAACGTGTGACATAAAAAGTCACTCATATTGTCCTGCTGCCTGCTGCACCGCTCCACAGCCCCATTCCCCAGCACAGGTCAACACCAGCCTGTCAAAGGATATTTGATTTGACTTTACAGGGACGTGTCATTTATGTCACCTTATTCGAAGCTCCCTGCACTGCCAAACAAATACAAATGTGCAAACACCGCTGGGTTTCGCTTTCAGACAGACGCTAAATAAGAGACGACCCTCTTGACATTAAAAAATAACGTGCGGAACAAAAGAAAAGACCCATCTGTCATCGGACAGATCCAGGTGTTTGGCTTTTTAAAAGCGACGCTGAGTGACGCTAAAGACAAAGGTGACTGAAACAAATAGCCGAAAGGAAAATGGTTTACAGTCCGTTTCCATATTCAGCAGCGCACAAAGCCTGTGCGGTCGAGCAACGTGGCGGCAGGGATGGCGCACGAGGGCTCTGACAACGTGTAACAACTGTGCAAACTCAAGCAGAGGCACAGCGCCAAATTGTGACCTGAGCTCGGTGAGGGGACAGATGAAGATGAAAAAGGTGACCCAGCCACTTGTGTCAAAAAGACCTACTCACAGCGCAGAACAGCTTTTACTTTGCATGACCCTTGTGGTATATGAGAAAATTAACTATAAAAAACCAGGGTACTCCATAGGGGTTGTAGCACGGGCATCTGCTTTTTTTAATCTTTACATTTTCACAACATGCCACATGCTAAGGGATAATGGACATATTACCATATACAGGAACTATTCCTATTAAAACACATTCCCCACAGGAGCTTTTGCTCTGAATAATTAGTCTGCATGTGAAACGTGACTGTTGCAAGACTGCCATATATGTAAGGATTCATTAAGGATTAACAGTTATACATCTTTTCCTACCAAAATAATTCTAACTGTAACACTTCCTACAAAAAAAGCTACATCATATACTGTACTATTCCCAAATAAAGCATACTATAGGTCATTTATTTTTTTAAAAGTTATCATCATTTTTTTTCCATTTGCTAACATTTGCGGAATTTTCAAGTAAACTCGCTCACACAGTTGCTAGGAGTTACCCTCACCAGTCCTGTGCCAGGTGTGGTCCTCCCTCAGGTAATTAGTTGTGTGGGATGCTGTGCTAGCCAGTGGCAATGGATTCAATCCACATGACAACAGCCAACGAATCCAACATTTTAATAATATCACACCAAACTAAAAACCTGTTTTGTTACAATTCACAGATAAAAATGGCAGCTTGCATTGTCATGCTTGAAACATATGATTTTAAGGGGCTGGGAGGCTATATGATGATCTGGACATAACTGGATGTCCCTTTTCCACCATATCAGATAGTCTAAGGGAACCAATTACTGACAAGCATTTTCATTTAGTCAAATTCTGAATTATGTGTTTTTCTGTGCTTGTTGAGCTGTCGCATAATAATTGCGTTGAGTGGTGGCATCTCGATGTCCTGTTGTTTGTGTGAAATCATGCATTCTGAAGTATATCCTTAACAAGGCCATATTTACAATGGAATACTGCATTCATGGCTCTGTGCCTCATTTTGGTACGGTTTGGCATATTGGAGTCTGAGAGCCTTCTCCACACAGACCGTAACATCTGCATTAAAGACATCATTCAGGCATTATGTACAGGGGGCTGGAAAGTATGCTTTATGTCTGGCAGAGCGGCGGAGACCACTGATGTTGAGGCTTGGAGACCATGTTTCTGTAGCCACAGTGTTTGGACTCGCAGCCACACAGCTCTGTCACAATATTTCTCATGCCTTTTGTTCTCCGTCACACAACATCGACAGCTGCTGCAGTGGTGGCGGCCCCCGCCCCCACCCCTCCGGCTCCCAGAGGCTGAGAGTCCGCAGACTTCCTCCTGCGCCGTGCCTCGTGACATCACCCAGGCCTTTCAGGGGCTTTTGTTCCACCCGCGCTCTCCGTCACCACGCTTAAACCGATCGTTTCACTCAGCTACTCAGCTGAGTAATTCTAACATTTCCACCTCCCCCCCGCCATCACTTTCAGTTTATTCTGAGAGCCACACACACAAAAGCCCTGAAATGCCCCCTTCTCTCCCTCTGTAATGCCGCGCTTTGGCGGACCCCCGGTACAGCGGGGAGTCAGACGCCATTGGACACCACGCAGCAGGCAGGAGACACTTCATGAGTCAAGCACCAGATGCAGGGCCCCTGTGTGATAGAGCCAGCACTGTGATGCAGGTGCCGAAGTACTGCTTGTGAATATTTTATGTGTGTTGCCTTGTACTGAATCGCTGTGCACTGTAAGAAGTGAATTGGAGTTTTTAATATCAGTCACAGGACTATAAATCAAACTCCCATCACACAGCGTTCCCATGTTTGTTTGCCATTTCGGCTCCACACATTGATAGATTATCTTTCCGATGACTGCAGACTAGCATTGAATTTGATGCCAATCTAGCTGCAAAAACGCCAGTGAACTGTAGCTGCACTGTAATAGACTGTAAAGAAATTGGTCTGCGCTAAGGCAGATGTGGCTTGTTTGCATGACGTGGCCCTTTGGAGCTCCTGTGTAAAGTGCAGACGAGATCACAGGAGGCCATTTTGGACAAAGGGACATTGTGTGCTTTATGTGTGTGCCGCCACAGCGCAGCCGTAGCATGTAATGACTTAGCGGAAGGGTCACAGACAAGAGTTATGAGGACATATTGATTTCTGCAGCCTTGGAAAGTGACAGCTTACAGAGGAGACGTGTTTGAGGTTTTTAAAATTTATAAGGGAACAAATATGGTGGGCTCACTGTTATTATTGCCGGTTCAGCTTTGAAATCAGAAGGGAATTGGAAGTCAAAGGAAGACCTTAAAAGCAGCTTTAAAAAGACCCTCAAGTTGCAGACAATAACACTTAAAGTGACATGATAAATTCAATTAATAATAACAATCTGCTGCACATTATAGACTTCACAAGTGAGCCTCACTCTCCTGGAGCTGGTTTCCTATGAAGAAAAGGGCTCCTACAACCAAACTGTGATTTTTCATATACACCCTGCCTTTCATGGGTAAAAAAATATATATATTTCACTGCCTTGCTGAAGAAGTGTGAAAATAATTCAAAGCATACAAACAAATAAGTAAAAGTTATGTGCTTAATCCTGTGTTTACAAGTCCTGTGTGTAGCAACAAGGGGTTTTTGCGTAACTGTGAGGTAATTAGTTTGCTTGTGTTTAACGAAAGAAAGGGCTGGAACTGGGCTTAGGGTTAGTGTTACAGCACTGGCCAAAGCTGAACATAGGCAAACTAGGTAAAATAGCAAAAAATCTAATAATTTACAGAAACACAGACAACAAAACAGAACATACCCACCCTTGAGCATAGTCATAGCTATATCACCTGCCAAAAAATAACTCTGCTTTTCAACAGGCTAGCATACCTGAATTTTAACATGCCTGTTGACTAGACAGGTGAGGGCCTTTAACCAACGACTGGCCTTATCAAACACACACACACATACATACATACACACACAAACACACACAATACATCTGTTTGAAGAGAACCCTGGTTGAATTAGATCAGTTATTGGCAAATTTGTGCATTGATGATTGACACAGAGATCCCATTAAAATGTATGCAAACTTTAATGATTACAAGACAAAATGAGCATACTACAACTGCAACAATAGTTTTTGGGGACAAGTGAAAGCTCTCCTTCACAGTTAGGATTAAGGGTGAAGTAAAATTTAAGGCTGGGGTTACAGTTGAGGGTTAGGTTGAGGGTATTATCACCGTTAACTGAGGAGGGCCTACATTTAACAAGAATAAATGCACCATATACATAAAACATAGACATTATATACTATCTATTATCTGCCTTATTTGCAAAGTAATTGCATATTAAACTGTAGGTACATTGCCCGTGGATGAACATGTTACATTATTAAATTGTGTTGACCTAAATAAAAAGCACTTTAAGCAGCACAAGCAAAGGTGATCCACTACAAAGCAGCTCTGTGTCCACAGTGAAAGTATGCCACAGAAAAGACACACGTTAGAGGCTTCCCCACTGGTGGAGCTGTGGAGCTGTGGCTCCAGATGCTTTTTCACTGTCTTTTCAGGCCAGCCAAATCAGAATCATACAATGTGGAACCGTTAAATCAGCCCCCATAATAACGCTGCTGAAAACCAACAGGAAAGCATGCCATGGAGTGAGGCATCACACTTACCCACTAAGCCAAGCCAATGAATTGAGAGTACAAGGCATCAGTTATTCTTTAAAAACATGGCGGACAGCCGATCTGTTAAAATCTGAAAAGCAAATATTTGTCTTTGGAGAAATACCCACTCTCTGCTTGATTAATGTTCTCAGTGTTTCATCTTTGATTTATCAAATAATTGGCCAGCTCAAATATAGCTTGCTTGAATGTTAAAATAGCTGCTTGCTCAGAAGTTTGCTCTTGCTTCCAAAGGATGCCAACGCTGTCTAGCCCCCACTGCCAGTGTTGAAGCTATGTGTGCTTGCCTTTGCAATGAATAAAAGCTTTTGGAGTTTCTGGCAATACTCAGTGATGGCTGGCTTGCCAGAAAAATAGCCACTTAGCTTGAGTTCAATTTAACCTGAATGGCAAAAATGCTTACCTCAACACTTGGTCAAGCAGAGACTTTAAGCACAGAGTGGAAGTTAGACAGGGTGGTCTATTCTAAGCTAGCCTGTGTATTCTGTTCTGAACAAGGGCCATAAGCATCCTCACAGTGCACAGCTATTGTATGATTTTAGCGTGCTACTAGAACTTATTACTCCCTAATTTCAGGACAGATCAAAGGCAAATACTTCATGCTGTTATAGTAGAAACATAAGGGCAGGCAGAGCTATTAAATTTGCTCTTTCTGTAGAGTGTCCACCATTTTGTTAAAGAACTTTGGTATATCTCAGTCTCCGGTGATTGGCTGGTCATGGTGGTGGGTAGAAGTGGCTCTGTGTAAGAGAACAAAATGGATACAGAAACTGTACCCCTATCAGCTTTCTGGTTTGTGGTCTGTGACGTTAGTTCCCACTGGCTCATAACAGAGAAGTGTCCATTGTTATATCTGCGAGACAAACATATTCAGGAGGAAAACTACACAATCCCAGTGGTAATACTGAGCAATCCAAGCTTCTGATTGGCTGGTTCCTTTACACTATGTGCCATGGACTGTCACTATGGACAAATGTCTGTGAAGGTCACCGTCGGTCCCTTTCGTTGCAACAATATCCAAGAAAGATGGTGGAAAAACATGTCTAAGATTATACTGAGAGAGCACCAAATTCTCATGAATTGACCTGAAGTGTAGCCAAGAGCAGACCAGCCTAATGACATAGCCAGGGTCTCTACACCATCAATTTCACAATAGTTAAAAGCCAGAACTTTACAACCCATACACAGCACTGCAGGGGACATCTCAGTATTTTGTGACATGGTAGTTTGGCATATAAGAGACATTACAAAGCATACTATGCACAGACAAGGCTGGCACAGTTTGCATTTTTTTTAAATATATCTTGACACTACTTCCTGCAATGCAGTGCTTAAAATTACATGAAAAACTAATTGAAAGTATGGAAAATAGAAACATGTAATCTGAGTCTTATTTATTGGGAAACACTAGCTTTTATATGTAACATGATACTAAAGCACCACTGCGGCATTCTTGGGGGCAACCTCCAATATTCTATGTCCTCTTCGTCTTCCTCAAGCCTGTGATCATCAATGTAACTTCAAAGCTAAAATACAGTGATTCTGAATAAATCAATAGAAAATGTGCAACACTATTTCTGTGCTGAGCTCATTTCTAAGTTCCCATTATCTGAACAAATCAGGATATAGCACCATTATCTATTCTGCAGTGTTCAAATTGTGTTCAAGTTCTTTATCAGCCATAGTGTTCCAGGGGTGAGTTCAATAGGCAAAAAGGAAATGCTCAAAGGAAATGACACTTGTCCACACTGTAACCTTGACACTCCTGACAACTTTTTTATGCAGTCTGGGAATGTCCACCAACCAGTACACAGACAATCACTAAAAAATTATCCACTATTTTGACTACAGCATGCCACTCCACCACCATTATGTATATTAGGGGACATCTCAGGACCAGAGTCAACAGCAAAGCTGTAAAACATTATCCTTACTTCCACTGGCACTGCTGAAAAAAAACAACACTGCTCAATTTGAGGAATAGGGGAAAACTCACAATGGACAGAGCTGACAATATAAGTATGGAAAAATACTTCCATCAATGAAAAAACCAACAGAACACTTAATTGAACTGTGGAACCCAATTTTAAGAGTTGTGAACTTTCTTGCTGATGCCACTCCATTGTTTTCCTTTTTTCTGTCATTTCAAACCATTGCCAACCATTGTGACATCCCCTTATTACATAATTTATTTGTTTTTTTTTTCTTTTCTACATCTTTTTGTGCAATTAAAATATAATGTAATATAGGACAATGTTATTCCTCTAAATGACCCACTCTGTGTCTTTGATGGGTTTTTTAATTGTTTCTGTTTTCATAATTTGGACTAGCCAGTTTTTTATATCCTTATAATTACAGTAATTGTGGTTCAAATACAGTCAAATGTCTGTTTTCAGTATTGCATTTTATTACTTGTATGTTCATTGATCAATGGTCTAGCTTTGTCTGTCTGTAAGTTCAACCATCTGTCTTTTCCATTCTGTGTGTTGACTTATCTCTCTGTTCTGCGTATTTGTTTGCCTATCTGTCTGTCCATCTTTGTACTGTAGGTTTTGCATGATACACTTTCTGGGTGGGGGGTATGTTACAGAGCTGGGAAAATGATGCAAGAGGCATGGTGGAGCAGCTTAATAACTTAATGTTAAAGTGTCTTTTTGGTCCAATAAAACAGCATTTCCCAACCCTCTACTGGAGGACCCCTTTTCCTGCATGTTTTAGATCTCTCCCTGCTCCAACACAGCTGATTCAAATGATCAACTCGTTATGAACTCCTGAAGCTGCTTAATAACAAACTGATCATTTACATCAGTTGTGTTGGAGCAAAGAGAGATCTAAAACATGCAGGACAAGGGGTCCTCCAGGAGAGGGTTGGGAAACGCTGCAATAAAACACAAAGTAGTCATCCAAGAGCGAGTGTGGTGGCTACATTTCACCAAGGTTCTGATGGAAAATGAGGCCCAGTCCTGGCATAACAGTACTTCACAAACTCAAAAACATATTTATGGCCAAGGGGACTGACGTTCATGGTGAACACAACTGGAGAGGAGAGAGGGGCCAAAATTAGGGACAAAACTGGCAGGGAAGTGAGATGAAGGTGCTTCATTGATTGTACTCTGCAGCAATTTTGCCCTTAAGACCAGTTGAATGAATGAATAAAAGGACAGTGCATGTAATGAAACTTTCCAGTGTGAGTTTAGATGGTGTGTGATGTTAGATGGGTGTGTTCCTTTTCTCTTCATACACATGGTTTGGATACTGCGCTCTGGCTGATCTAACTACACACCCCTGTCAATTTTGTTTATTTTGTTCTGCTTCCAGTTGCCTAATCAATGCTTAAATTATTAATCTATCTTTGAGGGGACCTATGTGCACAAGATAAATATTAAACAGACCTACAGTGATTCTGGTGCATTCAATACTAATTTAGACTGCACACAGAAAAATGGCAAGGAAACTCTGCATACATTATATCAATTTATACATTAAACATTTACACTCTGCTTCACAGTATAGGTTAAAACAGGTCACCAAGAAATGCATTTGCATATTTGCATATTTTACATCAATGTTCTTCCATTATTCAAAAAATAGAAATCGTCCAATGTTTAAAACGGCCAATTTGTTGCATGCATTTTGTATTTGCTTTCCTATTACACTTGCTTTAACCTTTAAATATCCAATATTTCAGATTTCTTTCATCTCACATCGAAAACGATTAAAGGCGGGTATACACTATGCGATTTTGGGCTGTCCCAGACAAAGGATGACCAACATATAAGAAACGTGGCAATATCTTTGGTTGTGGCTCCAAAACCGTGGTCCTACGTCGCACTGTGAGAGAGGTTCAAAGATGGCCGTTGTCAGGGTCTTGCAACCAAAGATAGCCTGGGACAAAATTCTGACAGTGTCAGAAATTTAGGATGACCATCTCACAATGTGACTGCTGCTACGACCTACATTTACTAACCAACCAACAGAAATGCAGCATGAAATGACGCACTGATGTTTGATCTTGTATATTGAATTGCGTCATAGCCTACGCTTCAGTAGGTGTTATCATTGTACCGTCTACGTACATCAAACTTGATGTCGTACCCAAGTTTATTAGATCCATGTCGCACAGTGTGGCTTGCAATAAACTTATAAGATTGCTGAAATCTCACAGTCTGTAGGTGCCATAAAGTAATCTTGGCAAAAATTGAGGACTGGGTGTCACTACTAGCCACACCAAGACACACCTAATATAAAAAGTACAGATAGGAAAGCTGTTCCACATTCCACTCAGACAGACACACTGGCAGGACACTAAAAAGTTGCAGAATACACCTTGCAGTGACATTGGAAACCATTTTGTTAGCTGGATTGCTTGGCAATCATCACAAAAAATAAAACAACCATAAAGCATTTCAACAAATCTATAGTAACTGAATTGTTTTTTCTTTTTGAAGAGACATGAAAAAGAACTCCGTTTTGTGAAGATCAGATGAGGATCAGAAGTCACAGCACATAGTACCTATAACACAAAGAGTGCTTCCCACTGCTGTTGGTGCTGTGAACCTGCTGCTATAGTTAACAACAACCACGGCCAATCCTATAGCCAGTCAGCAGCTGTGGAAGTCAAGATCATTGCTTATTGTGATTCTTATTATCAGTGCTGCTGACTTGGGGGGAAACCAGGTCAGTTGTCCCTGGGCCCCAGTTCAAAGGGGGCCCCAAAAAGCCCCTTAACCCCTTAACATTAAAAAATGCTGGAATAATTAGCCAAAAATAAGTAGGCCTATGTGAAAAATTATGTAATAAGTCACATATAAGTTTGTTCTTTTTATCTCTTTAATTTTCCTCAACATATGTCAAAAACAATCTTGCTTTCCTCCCTACAATGCTCAAAATGGTTTGGTCTGTATGGAACAACGTTCTGTTTTGACGGTCTTGTAAGCTACCACACTCCCACCCAGTTAAAAAAATCAGCATGACTAGTAGCCGGTACAAATCAGGTGCTCCAAAAAGAAAAAAGAAAAAGAGAAAGCGTTGGTAGAAGTACACGGAAATTTATGGAACAATATTTAAATAAAGGCATCCGACAAGGTGAGACATTTTACTTAGATACCTTGCAAACACGCTCAGTCACTAATAGCGAGTCTGACTTTAGCCACATGTCGCAAAAGTGGATTGTTCTGACGGTTTCATTCGTTCAAATTCTGTTTTGCACAATCTGCAGCCAAGGTTATTTTTTTCAAAATCATTACATAACGAGTTCATGATATATTCCGTTACAACGTCAAAACCTAAAGCTAAATACATAAAACTGATAATGATGTAAAAGCTGGTAATTATTTTAAGATTAAAGACTTTGATCTAGGAAAGTTAGGCTTGTCGCATTCATTTAGTAGCCTAAACATGTTGCAAAAATGATTTGTGAATGTTTCATTCATTCAGTTACTCATGTCTGTTTTGCTCAATATGTGTAGGCCTAGGTGAGGCTATTTTGACATATTTTTACATAAATCATTAAATAACGAGTTCATGATATATTCCCTTAATGTCAAAGCTAAATAAATAAAACTGATAATGATTTAAAGTTGGTAGTCATGTTATAGACTTGTTTCTTTGAGAGCTCTTTTGCCGTTTGCTGTTTGTGAGTGCATTGTTCCAGATTTGGGGGTGGGGGCGTGCGCGGGGGGGGGGGAGCTCGTAGAAAATATTATCCCGGGGCCCCGGCAAGACACGCGGCGGCCCTGCTTATTATCCTCCCATTGTATATACACATTGTTTTGCAAGTGTCTTGGAACAATTTTGATAAACTGTTGCACCTTCTGTTCTAAGAAACTAAGACTTTGACATAAACTTGCTACAGTCCCTGAAAGCAATGGCTCAATAGCCATCAATGTTTTATCTTTCCTAGCTACAGTAGGTACCGTTTATAAGATGACCTGGTCATACATAATCATAACTTTACACACATTTTGATGTGAGGTAATGATTTACTTCTTCCATGAAATTGAACCTGAACAGAGACCTGAGTGCTTCAAAGTGACATGATATGCATCTACTTTCCATTGATTTGAGTATCTGTTTTTTGTGGTTCTCTAAATCATACAAATTTTATTTTAAAATACTTTAGAAAAATAGGAAGTGTCACTTCTTTGCAGGTTTACCCATGTCTACATTACTATGTTATAATGAAGTGCTATAATAATAGTGTTGTAGAAATATACACCATAGTATACATCCAACATAGAAATACAGGGGCAACAGCATGGTATAGTGGTAAGGAGCAGGGCTAATAACCAAAAGGCTGCTCATTCGATTCCCCGCCAAGGCACTGCTGTTGTACCCTTGGGCAAGGTACTTAACCCACAATTGCCTCAGTAAATAACCAGCTGTATAAATGGATAACACTACAACCTACATGTACGCAAGTCACTCTGGATAAGAGCATCTGCTAAATGACAATAATGTAATGTAAATATATAACACACCCCTTATTTCTTCAGTACTCCAGTACCATAAACCACCATTACTTTGGTAATGTACAGTATTAGCAAAAAAATTTCAGTCACCAACCTAGGCATATTAAACACCCTTTATAAGCCTGCTACACATCACTTTTAGTCTGTTTATGTCACCTATGGCATTTTTTTCCTCTCCTAAATTTTGTGTTTCAGAAGTATTTAATGAGATGTATTTATTTTCCATTATAAAAATAGCCTAAGAGAGGATGACAGGATTCTAGCTCTGTTCTGACATGAAACAATCAGTTCCAGCAGCCTCTGTATCCTAAGGATTAATGTTTGCAAACTGAAAAAATAGGTTGGAGTTTCTTTGTTTATTTTTTCTTTTACTTAGAGTACTCTTGCACGCTTACAAAGGATTAGACCTGGGAGGCGTTCTGAGATAGCACACGTTCTTCTTACCGATTAAAGAGTGACAGGAGAACATTTTTAATTAACGTATTCATTTGAGAGTTTAAGGGATGATCAATCTTCCTTTCCACTGACATGACAATCAGGAGACATCACTGATGATTTTGCACAGAGATAGAGGGAGGGTGGCATGAGTCTTCCAGTGTGCGTTTGATAAGAAGTCATGTGTGTTTCACAATCAATAATCTTATTTCATCGGTTCAACTAGTTTTTGGGTGAAATGTAAATGTATGGGAAATACAAAACAATTGATCTATTTTAACATTTTTTGGGTTACTAATATCCATTAAAACATAAAACAATCATTTTTGTCATCCCCTTTGTAGATGTCTCCCATACCCCATCATGTATATGTTCTTGATATTTACTGTTTATGTTTGAGGTACACTCACAAAATAATTTATGGAATAAAAGCATTTTTCATGTATACTACTGCTACACATACCACATGACAAGAATAAGCCAGGTTTAGCAGGTGTTACGATTATTGTATTAGGTAGACAATACTGAGTTGAAGGTACCATTTCAGTGCCATGTTAATGAGACCACACCTCAGAAGAATGGTCACCTCCTATCCCAACACAGATGTTGAAAGTTGCAATAGGGTGCTGTTTGTATTCTTCTGGTCTGTGCTTTGCTCTGAGGCAGTTTTTTTATGTTGCAATTGGCCTCATTTGCTTTCAGTGCAGTGTGGAAAATTGCACCCAAATTTTCATAAGTAAAGAATTACTGGAAGTCAAAATGTACATTCACCTATGAATGTGGGACCTTCAATGTGGTTTGTAGACACTGTAGTGCTGCACCAAACTCAAACGTATGTCACACTGTTTATATCTTGTTGAAATTAAGTACTGCACCGGACGAAGTCTGAAACTGTTAAGCCTGCCTAGCTGCTCCTTGGATGCAAGAGTGCTCAGCCAGGTTCAAGAGCACCATGTTTTAACAGGATTGCTCCAGGTAGTACCAAAATCTATGGTAATATGTGTTAATTAATGTTAATGAATGATAATAGCATGCTAACAAATATCCAACTCCCACAATTCAGCTTCAGTCACGTGTAACAAACACATAGCAAATAACCATAAAGTTGAATCCCACCAGCAGAAAATCCTCATCTTGTAATGGATTGCTTTGGATGTCTGAAATTATTAGGGTTATTTTATTATCATGTATTTATTTTTTCTACTTCTCAGTTGCTTCTGCAGTGACACATCATACAACAAATATGCTAAGATTATTTTTCATGCATTTACTTTTTACGTTTGTTTTTATGAACCAAGTAACTTTAATATTTACAGCTACTGTTATTTTTTCAGCTAATGCTTGCAAATGCCATTGTGGTGATTTATCTTTATTCCTGGTAAACCTCTTCATCAGCTCTGTGGTCTTTCTCAGTGGAACCTTTCCAAGAAACTCCTTTGTTTTAGTTAGAGGGCATACTTTTAATATTGAAACACTGAGAATTTATTTCACCACAGACTTAACAGTTCACTTTCCACTTATAAAGCTCCAGATGTCATGTTGCAAATGTTGACTCATTATAGAAATGTAAGTAAAACTCACATGAAATGCAGTGTATGCACTCCCTTGCTAGAGAAACTTTCTCGACATGTTCACAGCACAAGCCGGGGGGCGGTGGGCTCTTCCTCAGAAGGGAGTGGAGATCAACCCGAAAGCAAAATCCAAGCAGAAGCAGAGTTGCTGGAAACCATCTGTAGCACCCGGGAAGTACAGGAGTGACATCTCAACAGCTGAACAGTGCATGGCACCCATGAAGCAAAACAGACGGCAGATGAAAAGGCTCTTGCCTTTTACAAAATGGGGATTCCTTTTTCAATGGTGTTAGCTTTGACAGCAATATTCACATTAATATTGTATAATTCTGAAGAAGAAGTCTAACAGAGACATGCAAGTCTAACAGAGACAAGCATGATATTCAAAATGTTTGGTTTAAGAAGCTGAACTAACACAAGATCCTGTTAGCTGTTTCTATTAAATCACAGTAATTAATAAAAGTGTGTGCACTTGGCAGCACACACTTTTGTGGCTAGGTAGCTCTGATGGTCTCTCTGCATCTAAACTGTAGTTATCAAAAATGCACTGCTTAAATAGCCCTAGAGGTACCCCACCCAGTCACCCTCAGCCAGCCAACGTCAACAGGTGCAGCCATGATCTTTGACAGATAACCTTTCTATTAACTAAAATGCACTGAACGTAGAGAACAACAAATGCACAATGCACAGAACACAAAAAAGTTCATGTTTTCCCTTTGCCCCTTTAGTTTCAGGTGTATGTAAAAATTTCCAAATACGTTCAAAATCTAGTGAAAAAAGGGTAACTACCTCACCAGCTATATCTTAAATCAAGAATCTAGGCTAGTCAGCTGCTGATGTTTAGTTAGCCAGGTATGTGGCTAGGTAGCTTTTCTTGGTAGGGCTAAAGGATTTCAATATTTTGCAGGGTCTGAAGGGTTGTAGGGTTCCATAACACATGCTGTTGTAGGGTTCCATAACACATGCTGTCCTTCAAATGATCTGTTGCACTGAGGCCTTGACCTCTGAGCTGACTAGGGTACCTACACGTCTTTTCGAGCCCATGGCACGGCAAGGCCAAAACCTCAATCCAATTGCTGAGTGGAGCATCACTTACTTTGAGCAAGACATTGAATAACATATACAGATGTGTAAGTCATGTAATTGCCATCATTATGAAAGAACCTTTTTAGCCAGAGTTCGGAAACCATTCTGTTTATGCGTGCAGCCGGCTGCAGGAATGGCTTTGCCACTTTTGATTCAGATGTAGCCTGAAGGTCAGTCTCCTGAATCGCTTGCGATTATTTAATAAAGAAACAGAATAAAAGTGCAAAACAGATAATGGTGCTGCAACGCTGGCACTGAATACACCCTTGAAAGAGACACTCAACGCAGCAGTGAGGGACCTGTTCAAAGAGAGGGAAAGTGATATAGTTGCGTGTTGATGCCGGCGCTTCAATGAAACAGGATGCGATTTGATATTTAAAGCTGCAGCAGCTGGTGAAATTAATTCATAAATGCGCATACGTCCCTGTAAATGTTCTCACATGCCCCCACCAAACAGGAAAAGTGTAACTCCCCAGCTTAGTGTGGCAGATTTATCCATTGATCTACCCATCCATCTATCTTCCTACAATCCAACATTTCTGTCTATTCATCTGTCTGGTTTTTTTTTTCTTTGTGTATTGTTCTGTCTATATTGTTTCTATCAAAGCAGGCTGATCTAGGATAAACATGGTGAACAGGCCAGCAACAGTGGAAATCATGCACATGACTAAGCTGTGGTAACTAGCGGCAGGCAAAGCTGAAAAATTCCCACTTCAGAATTAAGAAAGAGAAAGAAACCAGAATGAAGTGAATCAGCAAAATTACATCACAGCACAGATCATAGACCATATAGGGTTATGCAGGCATGGTTGAGAGATAAGTCACGACTGACAGTCTGGACTGTCTCGCTCAGTGGGACTTCTGTGTCGCTAACACCCTTTGAGGGATAGTGGAGCCAAGCCAGGATGACCTGGAACCCAAGCCAGCTGACCCAGTACAGCATGGTTGTATTTCATCACCCACAAGTGAGCTGTATAACATGACTGACTGCTGAAGTCTACACTATTTGTGATGACTGAAATACACCCATAATGTTCCCCCTGGTTCACGCCCCCCCCCATGAGTCAGTCAGTCACTGAACCAGCCGGTGAGTGATGAACACTACTGTTTCCAGGGCTGCTTCCTCTATCCAAAGCCAAAAATAGTGTTTTGGAAAAAAAAAAAGCTGTGAGTGTCACTCTTAATAGTTTTGAAACCTCACTTTCCACTCATGGAAACAGTGTGTTGCAACATTTTGTTCTGACCTTCCTAAGAGGAGGAGAAGCATGAGCAGCTAATGACGGTTTGATAGGTGCTATACAATTTGCCATTGTGAACTGTCCTGTAATACCCATTATTACAAGTAAGTAATATTTTGAAAGCAGTGTTCACAATTGTAAGTGTAAACATGTACTTTGGATGATGAACAAAATTATTCAATGCCACAGATCTGCTTCTGGGCAGTGTTTAGTCAAACATAAAACAGGAATGAAAAAGAATAAAGGATTGCATTTCTCAAAGGGCTTTGCAGTGAAGGAGTACAGGGTTTGCGTTAACTCACCTCAATGTGTCACATCCACCTGGGTGATGCACAGCAGCCATTTTGCAGCAGAACACTCACCAAACATCAGCTGAGATGGAGAGGGAGGGATTTTAATTAGCCAATTATACTGGGAGTGATTACATGGCCAGACTGAGAAAGCGAAATTCTTAAAATTGATTAGGGGACCGGGAAACACCCACCTCTTTATAAGTGTAATTTGCCATGTGTCTTATACAAAATAAAACAGCTCCTACAGCACAGTGTCCCCATCACTATGTTAGGCCATTTGTTGTTTTTCTGCTTGGTCATGGGAACACAGCCCCTATCACCCTGCAACACCACTTCCACCTACACTACTGTTTTGCTCAAGGGATCTCCCATCCGAGCACAGTACTAACCAAACCCAAAAACCCTTTTCTTCATCCATAAGGCAGAAGAAAAATAGGTTTGCTTGGTTGCTGGCTTTTATCACATGAGTTAGGCTTGAATATTAAGGACTTCACGCTCCTAAACACGCTGCTTCCACAGGTGATTGTGGCCTCGTCGTGAGCCATTGAACAATACATTCTAGATTGCTTAAGAAAAGCTATTGTCTTAAGTGTGGTTATTGTCTGTAACTTGTGCAATTATTTGTATCAAAGCATACTGTAAGTTTTGAGTATGTCCACATGCACAGTGGCCCATATCCAACCTCTTTTCTACCTCAGGAAAGACGTGCCTATTTTGAGAAATGAACGGTGTGGTCAAACGCGCTGGCTCTACGCAGTGTTGTTTTTCATATTTTAAATATCAGAATACCGTTTTTCAGTCACGCTCTTAACAGATTTCAACCACTTTTGCTACACTTTAACAGAAGTATCTATGACACAACTCACCTGTCCCCGAAACACAATGTTCCCCTGGGAAATACTAACAAGAGCTCGCGCGTCTGCACAACCGCAGATCCTCGGGAGAAAAAAAGCGCCGCTTTCGACATGGCATGCGCATATGACATGGCAGGTAAGGGCGAAAGCAAGACCTATGACCGACTGCCTTAAAAATCAATGGCTTATTATGAGACCAATACTAATATGACACCTGCAGGTATATCCGTTGTGACTGCAAACATGTTAGCCACAGATTCGTTTGACCTTCCTTTTCACCTTATTCACAACTCCACAATTGTGTATTAGACAGACTTTCGCTCCATATTACATTACATTTATTCATGTGGCAGATGCTTTTATCCAAATTAGCAGCATATTTAACCATATTAGCAGCAAGCCAGCTACCTGTTATTACAGAGAATACAGGGTCTCAAAGAAAATAATTTTAAAATGTTTACAAGTAGTTGTGCGTTAAGGATGAGTGGTATTTGTTATCACTGTCAACATCTCGTGAACTATTCTATGACGAACTTTTATGCAAATATGAAAGAGATCATGGGAGCCAGTACACCCCCGATTCGTCATCCTTCTCTCTCTTTACTGTTCAAACATTATCACACTGTATTACTTTTCAGTTAACTGTGTTGTTTCTTCCACAGCATGTTCAATATTGGGTTTGCAGCCATTATTTTCGAAGGAAAATGCCTCACGATGAACGTGAAGTCATTCGCAAAGAAAAACCTGTGCGACTGTGACTATACAACGGAGCATTAGAACATTTTTCAGCTCAGTTCAATGCAGAGCTAACGCCGGTGTGGGGGTGGCAGGGAAGCAGCGGGGAAACGATAAATCATGTTTTTCAGTGATGCAGTTTTATGTCTACAAACGCGTTTTGTTTGCTAATGTTTTTCAGTTGTTACCCCATATTTTCTACAAACACATGCAGTGCATCTGAGTAAATCTTAAAACTGACCAAGGAAGACCGAAAGGGCGTGTAGCGTTCCATAGAGTGTCACGCCTGCATACCCATGTGCATAATGACGCACAACAAGAATAACTGTGATCAGTGTCGGAGCCTAATGATATGAATTAAGAGACAAAAAGAGAAACCGGGCAGATCGCGGGTAACGCTAATTCCATTAACTCCTTGGCTCTCTTCAAAGTATGCATCAAGTACTGATACAGTATCCAACTGTTGACTTCCCATGTAAAACAATGGTGATGAAATAAATAATCAGTCATGACAATAGACGATGGCACAAACGTCACTCGCACTAACTGCTCGGAAATTCCTTTGAAGGAGTGGAAACTGTGTAACAGACTGAAAATCCTGCGTATGAGCTAGACAATCCTGCGCATCAACTTCAACCTTTGTAAACGAGGATTCAATTTTCGGTATCGGACTGCATATGATGATGATGGTGATGATGATGATGATGATGATGATGGTGGTGGTGATGATTACTGTTATCATTATGCCCTGTGATACATTTTGAAATCTCCTATGGCAAAATGTTCACAGTGGATATTCCGGTTTGGCAAGCAAGAAGTCCAACCGTTATGACTACTTTATTGCTCAAGATTTACAGTAATTATTAAAGTAAAGTAAGTTTTTTTGTTTACAGCTGCAGAATGCGTGGAGCTATACGTATGTGCTGTTAAGCAAATATATGAATAACCTTTCACTAACCCAACTTTTGAAAATTACCTAAGCTTACCTTGTTTGACATCCAAGAGAGGTGCGTTGCGAGGCACTGATACTAGAGCCGACTTTCTGGATGCGTTTTTTTTTTGAAAAGACAAATAAAATGACGATATCCAGTCAAAACTGAGTCAAGAAATCCCCAAAAAATGCATCCCGGTGAGCCAAAAATAAATTAACAAAACTAAAAGGAATAGTGCTGCGTAATATGTATAACGCCGTGCGTTTTCCACTTAAAATATTTTAAGCGTTAAAAATCAGCTCCACTGGGCTGTGGAGCTCCGTAGCCTTGGCAACTCCTCGGTCGCGCGTGTCTGTGCGAGCGTCTCTGGCGGCTTTGAAATCCGCATTTTATCGTTATTTTTGCTCCTTTAAGTGCTGTGTCTAAAGATATGATGTGAAGTATAGGGATAATTTTTCCAAGTTGTTAGCAACAAATGGACCTCCACAAAAAGCAGATGTTGCTGTACCAAAAGCGACAGTATCCACTGATACAGCGTATCGGATATCTATTCTATGCCATTCTGATGATAATTATTAGGTAATACAAAGGCAATCGAGTAGCCAATAAGAGTAGACAAGGCTGCTCTGTCTAGAAGAATATACTAACTATATCTTGTTTAATTATTGTGCAAACGTGGTGGAACACTCATGCTTTTAGAATTCGACTGGGCGAATAACTATCCTTGCCGATCGAGACAAACGTTAATTTTACTTCCCAAATACTCCGTTCGGTGAAAACGGAAATATCAGCTCCTTTCACTCATGCACAAACGTTCAAATATCAGCAAATATTCACTTCACTACTGTAGATGAAAAGATGCTGTGTCTTGTCAATGTTCAGCGATTCGTTTATTGAATAATCCACAGGAAAAAAAAACTGTACAGAGAATCTTTACAATGCCTCTCGCAGCGTAGTCAGTGCGATGCAATAATCCTTCGCAAGATTTAAGCGAACAAGTTGTCTTTCCGATTTCATTTCTTGCTTTTTCTTCAGCGTTTTCTTTTGGTATTTCAGCGCCGGGGTGTATTCACATCACTTCGTACTTGCTGAACTGCACATCAAACAACAGCTAAATAAAGCATGCACAGAAATATACCAATGCCCAATGGAACGTTTGCATCTCTTGATAATTCACGTGCCTCTCAAAAGACCTTGGAGACTTGAAACAGATACTTAATAATGCGTAAATATATCAATATATTCAATATTCCTTTAAATACTCCTTTAACAAATCGAAAGAAATCTGACTTGCTTTCTTCAGTCTCTGCGTCTCTCACACTCCCGTTGTGATGACGATCCCAAGTAGTTGTGCTACACAGCTCTGATAGAGAGTTCCAGACTTTAAACGCGGAAAATATAATTGGTACTATTATCTCTCGATATTGGCATCATTGTACTTGTGTGAGTTTAAATGGCCTAACAGCGGTTGGCACATAGAGAAGACCAAGCCGTACACCATCACAAAAACACGCGCGCGCACCCAAGCCAACAGCGTTGGTACAGAGGAGGGCCAGTGGAGAGCTAATCAAAGTGACATTCCAACATAAAAGAACAAATTGCGCAAACGTAAAAAACACAGTGTCTGGATTAAACGTACGGGATTGCGAAGGGCTACGCAAAACAACGTACACATATAGAACTAAACGAATTGTTCCGATGTACAGAACGCACGCATTTCCATAAATTATCCTTTAAAACACACGTGGTAAACGCATAAACTAGATTAACAGACGCACATACAAGGTGCACAAACGGTGCACAAAGTATGTATTACTGCATTACGTTATTTTATGATGATAATAATAATAATAATAATAATAATAATAATTATTATTATTATTATTATTATTATTATTATTATTATTATTATTATTATTATTATTGTCGCAACTGGGCGAATGTATCTGTATTGTTGTAAGTGTAGCATTTTTCTGCACAAATCCTACGATAAAGATATTATTAAAGTAGCTACTTGTGTCTGGAAGCGCGTATTTCTGTCGGTAATATATTTACTGTAGACTATTTTTATTTCCAAGTGGAACTATATTTAGCATTTTGTAGAGCTTAGTGTTCACTTCACGTCAGTGGGATGTTTGCTCCTGTTAGACAGTTCGCCTTTTCTAATTCGGTTTTGGGATTTTGGTCTAAAATGCTACTTACAATCTATTTTTACTGATATCTGATTCTCCTCACCATCTGCAAATGCTTCTTATGTGCCCTGCCCATGTGCAACAGTAGGCCTACGTAATACCGCACAAAGGTGGCTGAACAACGATAATTTTATTTTTTAAACTCATTTGAACTCTTTTCATCGATTGTTAAAGAGCCTGTTCAGAAGCGTAGAACGCGAAACCTGTCGACACGTGTCTACTTTATACAGAGTGTGAAATATAGATACAGTAGCAGAAATACCGTTTCTTATGAAGACGTTAAACTTACTCACAGTAGCGAAATATTAAGCAATTTTGAAGGACGTACAGTTCAATACACAAACTAAGAAGGGTAACTTTGCTAGGATATGCTAATACAGACATGTCCCGTGAGTTACATTGAATCAAATTCTGCCTGGAAAGGATGCCTCTTGCTCTAATGCGGGCCATAAGTGCGTCTGAATTATTATGAATCCGCCTGCAGCGGATGACTCCTTCAGCTCTGCGATCACTTACTCCTCGACTCATCAACGTGAATCAATCCCCTCTGAGTACAATGGAAGTGAAAGCCCACATTTCCCCCTAAAGCTCAACTTTAACATAATCTATCCGATAATACATATGGATAACTTCCTCTCTTACAATGCGACCTCCCCCACCTCATGATCCTCAATCAGAATGCTGATTTAAATCTCGCTCTCGTTCGTTTGTTAACGTACATATCGTGTGCAATGATTTTTTTTTTTTTGATCCGATATACTCCAAATTTTAAGCGTTTTTATGCTTTTATATTTCTGTTCACTTAGTGCCAAGAGTGTCACGGCCAGTTCAGAACCATGGACAGAAAACCAGACTTAGATGCACTAAACTTGAGGTTGTGATGAATGTGAGACTGTATATTTGGTTAAATTACACTAGTGGGAAATATAGTGTACGTTGCGGCAGAGGAGTGATGATATTTTATTTATGCCTGAAATTGATATTTTTAGGGCCATGGCAATTATTGAATCTTCTCACATCCATTTCCTCCCATCTCAGACAACCTTATTTGATTACGAGGCATCAATACACTCCATCAGTGTGGTGTTCTTTTCGCCTCAAGAGATTAACGCGTGAAGGTTTTGCTTATCAAGAGTCCATACAACAGTATGAACATGTATCTTAAGTTGTGATGAGGCAGGGTGGGTTGCTTTGCTTTAAGTGAAGTGTGGGCAAGTGACTCGGCTGGCACTGCCTATATTCTTGATTGCTGGGTGACTTTCTGATTGGACAGGATGTTGGCTTACTCATAACAGCATGTACTGAGCAAAGTGACCACGTCAAGCAATACTTGTAGCAATTCTCAGCAAATACATTGTTACATAAGCTTGACTTAGAGTTAATGGGGGCATGTGGAGGGAAAGAAAGGAACACCATTATATATACATTCAACTGATTCAATACCACACTATGCACAATATCCATAGGTGCTGTCTGTCATGTAAGGACCAGCAGGGGAATAGCCCTAGGGACAGAAGGCCAAGATGCTGCTGGGAAGAAGACCTGTGGATGGGTCTGAATCCCAGAAAAAGCCAGCAAACCTCAATGAAACAAACCCATCCTTAGCAATGATCCCAAAAGACTTTCACTTTAATATAACTTTCACTTTAATCCTGAGGGCCTTGCTTTTCCCTCTTTTCTCACGACTGCACAGAAGCCTGAAACACCAGGGCACATGAAACATTTACCAATGTGCAACATTTAAGGCTGTTTCCTTTGTGTTGATGAGGTAAGCCACACACTCTAGAGGGTCAAATAAATCTTTCATTGTCCTTTTGCCCTCTGTCAAGAGGAGTGAATTACTTGTGTTATGTGAATACTGTGAATACCTGTGAATACTCAAGAGCATACATGATCTCATTTGATTTGGGTCACACTAGCATGCAAATATATTCTAATCCTTATTGATAACATAAAGCAATGTAAACACAAAATCTTGAACAAACTGGGGCTGTTAGTCTGTAAAACTGAAGTGTTACAAGCAGCAATTTCACTGGAGTAGGCCTAAAACCCTTACCACTCATTTGAAATCAGTTTTTACATGTTTGAAAAAAGAAATAGAAGACAATTCTATTCAGATTACTTGTTATTCAGATATTCCATTTCAGATTATTCCATTCAGAATGGGATTGGGTAAATTCTACAAATTTACAGAAAGAATGCTGAGATATTATTCCCCACTCCCCACCCCCACACAAAAACTATACTCAATTAGAACTGTTTAAAAGCTTTATTGTTGTAAAGGTGGTAGTGTGTGTTTTTTTTTTCTTTTCCTTGCAAGTACACAGTGATGACAGATAATCCCAATCCAATTAGGAAGAGTATCCCCATACCTAACAGTGACAGAAAGGATTAGTGAGGAAAATGGCTGTAAAACAGGAGGGCTGGGGGCGTGCTGTTCCCCTTTCTGGAAGCCTGCTGTATCGCATCTTTTCCGCCCTTCCTTTAATCATCGCATGCTCAGAAATGGAAAATGTGCTTTCAAAGGCTCAACTAAGGCGCACGCTGGTAGACTATGACAGAAACCTCCAGGAAACTAAAACATTACACCCATTAGACCTAAATAGGCCTTACAAAAAAAAACATCAAATCAATGATATATTTTGATGTTATATCATACAATAACAAGGCAACGCTCGTTCAACTATCTCTGTCTCACATTACTCCTTGGCTTCCTCCCCATGGGATATTGAGAGTAAGTAAATGAAAAGAAACTAGTCTCTTGTTGCAAAACCACATAATTAAATTATGGCAATTTGTGTTATTGATCTGTGAAACAGAGCGGACAGGCATGCTCAGTGTGGGTAGTGCTGACACAGTAGAGATGTGCCGCGTTAACCCCCTAAAGGCATTAAATAATGACACACAATCGCCCCCTCTGCTAACTCTCTCATCCTCTCTACTGACCCGCTCACCCTTCTCCTCTGACGTTATGTCCATATCCCTGGTCACTGACCCTCTTTTCATAAGGTCAGGTCATTTTTTCTGACTTGCTCTTTAGGTCTCTCCTTTCCAAAGGGACAGATTCAATGGAATGTCAATTTACTGCCTCCCTCTGTGTTGTGTGAAAGAAAATACTACAGCTGGTTTGCTGAGTTCTTGTTAGCGCCCAATAGGAAGCAGCACGGTTTGTCCCTGCTGGTGAGCCCTATGGTGAATTTCATCAAAAACAAAACACATAAATCTGATCATCAGATTGGAAAAGGATTGATGATGGAACATTGTGTGCTGTCACATACTGTGATTTGTCCTGGGTACGTCAAACTGAAAGTCATACAGAACCATATGACTTCAGAATGGAACAGTCGGTGGTGATTTTAAGCATGTATATCTTCCGTACTATTGCACTCCATTCCTTCCAGGACTCTTCCCATCAGCTTCCTCCTAGCCAGTACAGGACTGTATTTGAAACTGGTATGTTTCAAGCAACATGACACTCTCTGAGGGTGATCAGACCAGCTGCTGTTCCTGTAAGAACAGTATTCTTATTCTGATCAGCAGGTCACAGGAGGCTGTTCACAGGCACTCGCCCTCTCTCAAAATGGCACCTGTCACCCAGGAGTGACAGTGTCACTTGTCTCCAGTAGAAAGAGACCCCTAGAGAGTGATCTCAGGCCATTGTTTCTATTTCACTAATTATCCAGGGAAAGCTGGCAGCCAGGCATCCCACAAGGACCCAACAAGCCCAATCTTCTCTTCAGTGCAGTTTGCAACGTGACTTCACCATGGTCCCCCAGTGCAGTAGGGGTGTTTTTGGGAAATATCTATGGAGAGAGGAGGATTGCCCCAGAAATCAAAACACCAATCAGCTTCATAACCTTTCCTTTGTCCTTCAAATCCTGACCTGGGTTTCCATGAATCAATGACATTCCATCAGAGCAGTGGCCCCCCTACTGTAGAATAAGCCGAAAGTGCTTTTCAATGAGTCCCAAGACAATGGGCCAATGATGGCCATTTATGGAAAATGATACGACTGCCATTGACAGACCATCCCCACACTGACTCCCCCCAAGTCACGCCACATCACATTAACACTGATCACAGCAATTACAGGTCTTTTAATAATGGCAACAGATGTGGCATAGCCTGCTCCATTAGTTAGCACTTCTGTGAGCATAGCAGGATTGACCTTGAACACAGGGATGAGAGGGATAAAATTGAGCTTGTGTGTATGTGTGAATGGCAGCACTTTAACTGCATGTTCTGTAACCTGGGTCTAGATTCCAGAGTCCTGCAGACACAATATCATTATTTATTCATTCTTTTGGCAGACGCTGCTATCCAGAGTGACTCATGAGGCCATAATAGAAAGTCACATATAGCATTTCACACTATAGACAGAAACAAAGGGTACTGCAGCAAAATAGCATGCAACAAATTAGTGACACATCAAGATGAAAAACATCATCACACATTACATGTAAACCTATTAAAGAGACAGGATGCTATTTCTGTGAACAGTTTATCTGAATGCCACAGAGTTCACTCTGACCGAGGATACATCTCCCTGTGAAAGAACAGGGTGCCATTCCATTTCCGACAGAGCAACATAATCTTTTATTAAATTATACAGCGGTCTTCCTGGACAGATTATTCCTCTTACTGGCTGAGACATCAAGGTGTAAGGTAGCAGATTGGGTTAAAGCAGCGGGCAAAACCACCAGAGGAGCAGTGTGGCTGCGCACGCATCAATACCATCAACTGCTTTTGTGCAGAAATCTGGAGTCATGCCGCTTTGACATTTAGAGATCAACTTTATATAAGCTTAGGTCAATCATTCAATTTCACCGATTCCTCCACCAGTCACTCAAATAAACGCTGCCCTGCCTTGAGGAAAAAAAAACACATACACTCGCACACCCACACCTTCACACAGACACATACTCTCTCACGCATACATACACACACAAACACGTAAACACACGTCACAGAAATCACTGTTGTCAATGTTCTGTCACACACTGACAGACATTCAGTCATGTACGAGGCAAAGAGCGTGCATTCCCCTCAGGCAGGATACCTCACACAAGGTGCTACTTGTTCAGTCATAATCTGTGCCTCCTCTTTTTTCCGGTTCCTGCTCCAACACAAAGCACCAGCTATGTATATGTCATATACATACATGTCACATTTACTGAGAATTCCAGATGTTGCTTTTCTCAAGGGCCAGGTTTGTTTGTTGTAATTCCCAATCTGGCTCAAATCGTATTGATTTTATTGGAGTCTCTTATCTCTGTCGGAGTTAAGTCACCTGGGCTTCCCAGTTTTAAATGGCTGCTTCCTGCTTCCTTTGAGGAGCAGAGCTGAATACCCCTGCCACTAATATTTCTGTTTAAACACAGTGGGAGAGCTGAAGCTGAACACCTCTGCCACAGCTCCTCCTGCTTAAGCACAACGGGAGAGCCACAGTAAAATCACTCAGAATACCCTATGGGCATTAGCAAAACATAAACCTTGTCCAGTGTCTGAGAGTGTGTGCATGAGCGAGAGACAGCATGGTAATACACACCTGCCAAGAGGCAGATGTCAGGTCATCACAGTATCCAGATCTCACCACTGCCCCTCTCCTAGGAGATGACCTTTGACATCCACAGGTCCCACCATTGAGCCAACTGCCATTCTCACCCCCAAGTCAGCAGATACAGAAACCTTGAACACCTCAGACATGCACAACTCCATAGACAGGTTTTCCTGCTGAAGACATGCTCCTCAGTAGAACTCTCACTCAGTCTATGTTAATCTAGATCCCTGCAGTCAGATGGCATGCAGAGTACAGCGGGAATAGCGGGTAGTGTATTAGATGATTGTCCTTTCCATCCCCCACACTTTTGAAATGGAAAAAAAAAAATCATTCCAGAAACAGGAGAATGCAGGAAAGAAAGATCAGGGAGGTGGAAAAAAGAACCAATGAATTGGTTGAAGGTAGACAGAGCAAGACACCATTAGAGAGAAAGAGAGATAAGAAACCATTGGTCCAAACTACCTGAAAAAAATACTTCTCATTTGGGTGGTTTCAGAGTTCCCACTCTGAAATGTATTGCTGTGAAATCGGGGCCTTTGATAAGCTCAGAGACCAGCTGACATGGTTAATGGAGGAGTGCGATAGGACCGAAAGATCAGTCAAGCAATTCCTCATCGGGATGAGCAGCCATCATGCTTCTCTGCACAGCTGCTCTTTGACCAGAAGCCTCCGCTCATATCGACAAGTAGTGGCTCACAAAATTAGTTTGTGCCTCCGCTTCACCATCTGAATTTCTGTTGTGCTGCCTGATGTCACATCTAGTTATATTCGAAATAAACCAGGGTATTTGCTTGTTTCATCCATGCAAGGTTGCATTGATACAAGTATATGCCTATTTCCCATAACATGCAGACACCTCCAGCTCTCTGTGTGCTGTCTCACACTTCTTGCTTTTGACTCTGTCTGAAAGTGACAGAACGAGGGTCTGAGTCCAGCTAAGCCCTCAAGGAGTTGAATTAGGCCTGCCATTGTCACTGTTGGTCAGACACTGCAGTTAATTAGCTAATGAGAAACATAGAGGGAAACAAAGAAAGACGGAGTGAACTGTTTTCCGTTTATATCAATCAGCCAAGCTGCATTTATTCCGCTCGAGACACCCCTCATCCATTCATCCATCCATTCATCCATCCGTATATCCATCCATTCATCTATATTGTATTATCTCTTTCCTTTGTAGTCAGGCAGCTCTGAAAACACCTGGTTCATAGTAGAAAAGAAATGTGGATTGTAGTCAGGTCAATATTTCATTGCCTGCTGATTTCACTACACAGAGAACTGTTAAGAAGTGAATTGACTCTTTCATGCATAGAGAAATGCGATGACTGTCATCCACCTCTTATCTCCATTTTACACTAGTGGCATTGATTGCTTGTCTGTGTGCTTGAGTCTTTTTCATCACAGAAGAAAGTTAAAGAGAACGCACCACTATTGTCATTTTGTGATGAGTAATATTTTGAAAAAAAGCCTCAACAGCGCATGTTCAGTAATATTTTATAGTGTTTCCATTAAATATGCATAATGACATTAACAAATGTAAGAAGAGTACTTCCCACAGAAATGTACAAAGTGTATGATAATCACAATAACTGTTTGCAACAAACAGTTATCGCACTGTCATCATGTTGCACTAATGCAGAGAAGTTAAGGGTAGAATTCATTCCTTCCACGACTTGTCAAATGCTGGACCTTACTTGGAAGGGGCTGACCTGAGAGACTCACGTTGAACACTGAGCACCACTCTGAACCATCCCAGGTTGCACCTACACAAAGCTGATGACCCTTGAATTTAATAAGCCAGCACTTAATTCCGCAGTCTGAAAGTGCCCACAGCCCTCATTTAAAACAATGTGATTCAATGATCTACTCATCTGCCCACCACCTAACCACCCCTTTGCGTCCCTTTATCTCACCTTCTCTTCAGTTTGCACTTAGTACATATGCACTGCAGTACATATATAAACACACATACAGACACACACACACACACAGGATATAGCTAAACACACATATAAAAAATGGCCAACACAAACATGCATACACACGCGCGCACACACACACACACACACACACACACACACGGTGGTGATCAGCTGTCCACCACAGTGGCAGCTTGAGGTGTTCTGTCAGACCCTCACCAGTCAGGGCAGGCAGCCAGCCCTCCAGCCTGATTCACAGGTCCATTCAGTCACATCTCAAGGGGCGGACTACATCCCGGCCAGTAATTCTAAAGCAGAAAACAGAGCTCCTGCCAGCCTGGTCCCCTTCATTCCTTTACTGAGGTTGCCAAAGATCATCTGGTCCTCAGACTTAATTATCTAATTTGCATAAATGGCGCATCTAAAGCCTTTTGATCACCGGCACCCAGTGATGCTTAATCACTTACCTTGCATTCCATCTTCCAAGGTTCTAGACTCTATCTATCAGGCAACATCTATCCTTGCTGGCCCCTGTCTGTTTATTTATTTTAAATAACGTTGGCCACTTTTTCATTGGGCTGAGTTGTAAAGACATGACTCACCCCGATCAGCCCCGACGACCTTTCTAATACACCAATTACTCTGGGCAATAACCATTAGATAGCTATAAACACCGCGAGACAAGCGGGGGTTGATGCTGACATTCAGGATCTTCTGGCTCAAAAAACCCGTTAAAGGGCTAAACTTAGATCTGCTGTTTCGGACCAAAGGCCTTCATTTCACAAGGCGGTGGCGGCACGCGCGCACACACAAACAGAGAAAAGTGGCATTTAGGACTGAAAAATGAGCTCTGTACGGGTGGTGCAAGGGAGGACACATTAGTCTGTGTCCTCAGCATGAAACTCCCAGCTTGGATAAAGTCAACAATACCCTCTAAAGAGTGTTAAGGTTTAGTTTTAAGTCTTGCTTACTAAACGTCCACTGCTCTGCAATAACAATAAAAGCCGGCACACATTAAGACACTTTTTTAGTTGTCTTTAACCATATATTTATTACTTTTTTACTTCTTGGTTTGTTGATGAGTCAAAGCAGATTTCAAAACCCAGCGAAAAGTGTGTGGGCCACAGTGTGATAACTGCATAGAGGAGAATCACAGGTCATGTTTTTAAATGAAAGCGATTTACACACCGATGACGCAGAGGATTGCAATCTCTTCTGTAAAGAGACAAACTATCGGGCTGTCTAATTACGCAACAAAATACGATTAACTTGGGCCAGGCTGTGCCAACTGGATGAACTTGCAAGCCCTCCCTTATGATTAAACTTGTAATATTATTATGATTTTAGAAGTGTCCTTATTTAATTATCTTGATGTTGTGTTTAGATTAAATGCATTATAATGTAAATTGCATTTAAAGAATAACGACGAGGTCTATAGGTCATCTGATTAGCGGAAGTTTTATACTGCACCCTATCATGACGTTTATATGTTGCTGAGGGTAATGAAATCAGCTGGGTCCCGGAGTAAGTAAACTTCAGTGACAGCACAGGTGTCAGCGTGATTCAGCACCACGGAGAGCTCATGGCCACAACAGGGCTCCGCCACAGGTGACGTTTTATCCACCTTGGGGCGCTAGGGAGGAGGGGGCGGTGCGATGGTAAATGGGAGACATTGCGGTGACTGAAAGGGAACGAACAGACAAATGAAACAAGGTCCCACATAATTCAATGTGACACTCCTGTTCGCACATACTACGTACGCTTCTACCTGCAGTTCTACGTTTCAGTGTCGTTATCTGCTTCTCAGATTTTGAGCCGCGAAAGGTAACAACTTCTATGCTCTCGCACCGAATCGTTCAAGCAAAGTATTCCTGCTTTTCATGTCAGCACCCTCATACACTCCCATGATCATTACTGTTTTTCCAAAACCAGGTAACATATGCCAACATTAACGTTCTCCCTCCAATTTACTTTACCAGTTCGCGCTTTTAGATATGTTCCACGTGTCCAATTCTACATGTAATTTTCACCGTGAAACTGTCAACAGCTCGGTTCGACGATGCAGGCGTTTGGCGGCGTGAGGGTACCAGGTACAACAGATGGCGAAGCGCAGGCACACCACTTTTATAAAATAGCCAACAGGCCGTTTTTTCCAGTCTCATTAGCTGCAGTTAATATTTACATATGCAAAGAATCTAACTTTACCCACGCGTATTGGCACAGCCCCCCATCTCTCATTATTTTGTACCAATTCCGTACTAGACGAAAAAAGTACAGTACACTTCCTCTGCATACTGAGACGGATTCATTTTCGACGCACCACTGATAGACGTATCGCAACACGTTATACAGAATATAACGGTTTTCAGGCTAGGGTGAAAATGCACATAGAACACACACACACATTAAGGCACACAAATACATATATAATGGAGAGAAATAAATAGACAAAGGAGCAGCAAGCTATTTATTTTACAACGTGAGGTTGGACAGTGTCTCTTGTGCCCAGTGTTCTGACCCGTTTAAGGAAAACGTACTTTCCGCGCCCTCCTCTCTCAACCGGTATCTTACTGACACCTACCGGTGAAAACAAAACTCACTACAGTCTGCAGGATACAATAACTACGATAGACAAATGAGTGTAAACTATAACGACGAAATACACTACTACAACTATGCGTCTTTATTTATTTTTTTTATTCCAATAAAAGTTCTCTTTGTAAATCTAAAGTATGCTATGTTGCATACATTTCTGTCGGGTCATTACACGTTATATTAAATATGAAACAGTAGCAATTGGAATGCAGTTATTTGGTGGCATTGGGCATGCGACTTAGGTAAAATATGATACTAAAAAGTTATTTTCAAAATAACATTGTGTGTGTAAGGGGTGACAGAGTAATACTGCAGAAGCTCTAATGTCTCCTGCCGAGATACTGCACCGCAGGGCCGTGCCCTCTTACGCCGTGCACAAGTATGCGGAACAGCAAGTTTGAACAACACCAACGCCAACTTCCGAGTACTTATCTTCCCAAAACACACCCTCCTGAAAGGTAGGCAGAGTAGGCGGTGGTTCTAACTGTCTGTGCCACGGCTACCTGTTACCGTTTCTTTATGCGACTGTCCTCCTGAACGTGAACGTGTACAGTTAAATCGAAGCGGGTTTTTTGTACGATAACCTTGTAAGCGAACTTCTGGGACGTCGGGGCAATATCGAACATCAAGTGCGGTAATCCACAGGAACGCATCCAAACATAACTCATTGAAATTTGTCTACCTGTGAGGACTTGCTGGGAGACAATTTCTGTTTCAAGCGCGACCTAAGGAAGCTGGGCAAAACCAAAGAGGACTGCGAGGCATTTCATTTTTTTCAGTTTAATGTGCTTCTTTACGATAACGGACTAATCAAGTGATAGAAATGAGCGGGGGGAACGAAAGGGCAGCCCGTGCTTTGAAAGAAATTCTTCAAAGGCCAGGTAACCACGCCTGCGCAGACTGCGGGGCAGCTGGTAAGTGAAATAACTTGATAATATGTACCCGCTGCTGTAACTCGCCGGCGTGAAGTTAGTTCAAGAGGGAATAGACAAGCGCCGGCACGTTCGAGCAGAGCCGTAGCTCTTAAAGAGCTCCTCAATCCAGGTGGAATACTATGGGAACTGTGACTGAGCACAGCCACAGTCTTTAAAAAAAGTGATCATACACAAGCATATATCTGTTTTGTTTTAGAATACCAAGGAGCTTGTTGCAAATGATTTAAAACGATCCTTCTCGTGCATCTTTTATGGTCTATAGTAGTGTACTGTAAAGTAAATAAATAATTAAATGGGAGTCACTCCCATTTCTAGACTGTATGAATCAGGTTTCTGGTCAGTAATACGGAAATGAAAATCAAATATGATTATATGGATTTAGAAATTAAATTCAAACAACACAATGGAATTCATGGAAGGTCTTGAAAGTTTTCTCGAAAAAAGTCCCTCATAGACGCAAATGAACATTGTATTGTGCTGTGTTGGATTGGACTGTTGTGATGATGAGGAGAGTCTCTAACTAGTTAGTTAGGGATAGTCTTAGTTCTTTGGCCACCTCATGTGGCCAAGGCCTCTGAAAGGCAAGGGGATGGAAAGTAAAGAGAGGAAATAACATAGGGTGAAACTTAGAGTTACATTGTATGTTGTATGCATTTTTGTATGAATACATTGCATTTTTGCATTCATTATGATTCCAGCAGAACTGAGGTAGGTTACAGTGGATTTAAATAATTTAAACTGGAATTGAAAGGAATGAAATCAGGCTGGAAATGAAGGCGTTTCAGCTACGTGGAGGAGGTATTGAGTTGGTACACTTCAGTTAACCATGGCTCTGTAGGGCAGCTAGTACTAGCAGCCATTACTGGTATATATTTCATCACGACAATTGCAATCTGAAGTCAACATTACAAACAGTACCATATTCATGGCCATGCGTATGTGGTCATGTATAATGCACCATCTATCTTGGCACTTTTGAAATCATAACAAGTGGAAACTGTGAGGTTTGGTTTCTCTCTACCTCATTGCTCTAGCGTGTAATTAGAACTGGGTAATAGTGTTCGAGCTCATCTTAGGAAATTGCATTATCACACACTGCATGCTTTATGCATTTCTAAGTCATTATTGCATGGTTCAGAGAAAAGGATGAGTCTAAAATTATGACCCCGATAGTACTGAAACTGGCAAAAGTCAGTGTATGAACATCACAAGAATTATCACTCATATGACTGAAGCCCAAAGCATTCAGTTGTTGTTAACCTTGAGTACCAGTAATTCACACATTGGGTTGATTCCTGTATGCAATTGTGGTATTTTTTTAATTGATTACCAGTACAATATGTATTGATACCGGTACAGCATGTTTGTAGATGCTCATATCCAGAACAACTTAATATACATAAATTTTTTGCATGTCTGTTTACATATTTTATTATTTATTGACACAATTCAGGTAGTGTCCCACCTGGCAATCAACCCTGCACCCTTCTGGTTACAACCCAGATTTAGTTCAGTGTTATAGCAAGTAAGATGTGGCTCTTAAGACTGTCTTTAAGGGGAAATGCACGTCAAACATCTAACACTTAAATAAAATGCAGAGAGAAGCGAACACATTGGCTTAACTAAAGAAGATGCAGTTCTGTTTGGCTTACTGCACAATTCACTCAGTTTTGATTTGAATGGATACAAGTATGTTGTCATTTTATTTCTGGTCTTTCTTTTTTGGCTGCCTTTGTCTGTCATCCAGGAAAATATGTGTATTGTGCTTCCTTGGATGTGGGGCATATGAGAAATCCTACTTTCAAAGTTTCCCCATCATTAAGATTCTAGGTCATGTTATATACCTCAATATCAGACGTACCCAGAGTCTGAACCGCTAACCTGTCTCTGAGCTGGCTGCTCTGAGATTACTGCAGCAACACGGGCATGTGCTTAGAACGGCACCCGCAGCCCAGCTGCTGTCAGGTGTGATCAACCTTACCCAAGAAGAGGGAGTCACTGCTGCTATTGCTGACACACAGAGCTCAGCCAAATCACAGCCTGACATTCTCTGTGGTTAGACAGCAGAGGATAGAGCTCCAGGCTTCAGGCTCCAAAACTCCAAGCTCCAGGCTGCAGTCTCTGAGCTGGCTGGAACACACTTCTGCTTTTGTGTCTGTGTAGCTAATGCAGGCATTGGCATGTTTAACAAATATAAAAACACAAGCTTATCTCTCCCTTAATGACCATGAGATCAGGAATGGAACAGAGACATATACGGGGACAAGGAAAGAAGAGAGTGTGTCAGAGAATATGAGTTACTGTGTGCAAAAAAGCCTAATTTTACTAAAGGGTATATTTGAATAACTTGAGAGAGGTTTTTAAGGTTCTCCATTGGGATTTAAAGGCACTGTGGTAAATTAATTAAGTCTTAATTGAAAAGTTTTTCAGATGTGGTTTTAAAGTTGGTTTCGTATTGCCCGACTGAATTTCATTAATGTCTAAAAAGGAGAGGTTGGGGAGAAATATGAAAGAGAGGAGGCAAAAGAGATGGGAGTGAGATAGTAAGAGGAGTCTACAACTATGGGAAAAATAGATGAGCAAGATGGAGGAGGAGGAAGAGAAAGACAAGAGCAGAAAGAAAGAGGGAGAGAGAGAGAGCGTTAGAAAACAGGAAGTTCCCGAGACTTGCCATGGAATTTGCAATGATATGTAAGTTACTGCACATGCTGGGACTTGCTGAGAACTCTCTCTCTGTCCCTCTCTCCCTCTCTCTCCCTCTTTCTGCCTGTCTCTCTCTCGCTCAATCTCTTGTGCTCTCTCTCTCTCACACACACACAGACACACACACACAAACACACCCAAACACATACAGGAGCATACAAGTACAAGGGCATACATGCATGCAAACGTCACCAACACATACAGTGAAACTCCACAGAGTGGCCACAGGCAGGCTGGCTGCGTGGGGTGTAGCTGCATTAGTAGAGAGCGGATGTGGCACCAGGCTGAAATGCAGCGTGTAAAGCCACAGCACTGACACTCTGATGGCCTGTGCTCTGCCAGAGTTATTTATAACCTGCTGGGTGTTGACACTGAGAACTGATCTGCGGTTCCCTGCTGCATGGAGTAACACTGACCCTATCTCTCCCACGCTCACTCTCTCGTCCTCACATGCACACATACATACACACATATAATGTACACACCCATGGACACACATACACACACATACTATACATATATCCACATATCCACACATACACACAAAGACATAAACATGCATACATATACACGTGCACATACTCACGCATATACTCGTACATATGATGTGTGCACACACACACACATACACACACACACACACACATGCATGCACACACACACACACACAGACATAAAAATGAATGCTGCCATTCACAGTTGGCCACGGTCTGTGTACAGCTGGATGGACCTGAGCAAGTTCAGAATCAATGATTTGTTTCTGATTAAAACTTAGGAAATGAAGTGTACCTACTGAGTATACTCATAAATCAGTGGATACTTAATACATGATCCTTTGCAGCCACGCAATGAATATGAAACATTCATATGATTTCACAGGACTGACAAGATCATTGTATTTTTTTCAGAGAAGCCTCTTATCTGTATGCTTTGTCATGAATACTTTATAAAATCAACATCCCTGTCTTGAGTATTACAGTCTTCTATATCACTATATCACATCTAGCCATGAATGTAGCCATTCATTCATGTTCTTATTGTTTCTTTTCCTTCATAGTGTCACTTTTGCTTTGTACAAATTAGATAAAACTCATGAGTGTCTCTTTCTGTGAGTGTCTGCTATGTGCTTTGCAGGAAAAAGTGATCACATGACCCAGACACATATCAGGACATTGTGGTGGTGGTGGTGGCATTGGGGGAAGCTGTTGAGTACAATGTGGTTACAACATACAGTCTTAACATGTTGACTGGTTGCCGTGGATCCCTGCACCCATGTTAGTGACAGGTGGAAAAACTGATGAGACAATTAAAATTAATAACAGCCTCTGCTCCTGTGAAACTGGAGAAGCTTAGATCCCCATTGGTGTGGGAACTTCCCATTGATTTTAATGATTCTCATTCTCTTCTGTTTGCTGTTCGCAGTGCTGGTGACATAACAGTCTGCAGAGTGAATGAGATATTTTTAGTGGTTCTGATTTAAACATGATACCATCAAGCTGTATCACAGCAGGAATCCTTTGAAAGTGCAGAAGCCCTTACTCATTATATGACCCCGTCTAGGTCATCAAAGATCTCAGATGTGAAAGCATAGCATATAATCTTGTGGCTCTGCGCTGTGGAGTCCACAAATCAATGAGCAGTGATGGATTTGTTATTTTATTACATGTGATTAAATGTGTGGAGTAGGTAGATGTTTGCATTGTCACAGCCACTTGTGACACTGTTATGCCTTTAGTGAGAGGTTGTTAAGGGTGTACCATTCCCATGTTTTGTATATGAATTGGTATCACTCAGAAGTGGGGTTTCCATTTATAGTTTTTGTTCACCCTGAAGTCAGTGTGAGAACACATATGCATTTGTTTTCAAATAATAATGGAAATTTGTTGAAATTATATAATCCCTTTGAAGGTTCTCAGAGCATGTCACTGGAAAGAGGTGTGACTCACCTCAGACATCACCAATGTGTGGTACTAACCTGAGTCATCTATGGTAGCCATTTCATGCCAGGAGGTGATTATTAGATGTCCAGACTGAAAAATATCCTTCCTCTCTGTCTCACTCCCTCTGGTCCTCTCAGACCCAGAGTGGGGCTCCTGTTCCCTGGGTGTGTTCATCTGCTTGGCCTGCTCGGGGATTCACCGAAACCTACCGGACATTGGCAAGGTCAAGTCCCTCCGCCTGTCGCGATGGGAAGATTCGGAGGTGCAGGTGAGCACGCTCAAGCTCTAACGCAAACTTTCTATGGATTTTTTTAAATATAGGGCAAGTGAACCTTTTATTGCAATAATTCAAACACCTTCTGTGGTTCCACTGATTTTTTGCTTGAGACATTAAGCTAAAGTATGGCAAGCCTCAAGTCACAATCAGGATTTATCCTGCCTACCTCCCCTTGCCCTTGAGCTGTTGGATATTGTCCAAATGTTACATTCAGCACATTATTTAAAATTTGTGGGGTCAAGGTAATTATGGTAGCTGTCATTACAAACCTGTAAGGCTGTAAATTACATCTTACCCTGTAACATCTGCCAATTACTTCCTCTCCTAATAAGCTGTGCCCTTTGCCTGTGTGTCTTTCAGTTCATGGCAGAACATGGGAACGAAGCAATGAAGGCCAAGTATGAGGCTGTAGTTCCCGTCTACTACTACAAGCCCACACACAAGGACTGCCAGTGAGTCACAGCGGCTCATCACTTTTGACCTCTTGCCCTTTCTGCTATTGCTGCTAATACAACAGTCTTAATTTTGCTTAGTCTTCATATTGCATTTGCTGAGTTGCCTCTCACAGGAAAAAAAAGTGTGCTGGGGTGTAATGTAATTCAAAGTGAAGCGGGGTGGCTGCTCCTCTGTGACTGGGCTCTTTAAGGCCTCTCCCGCCATGCACGGAAGCAGCGTGTTAGCGCCACATCTGCTGCGTGACAGAGCTTGGATGTGAAAATGTAAGGCATACCCTTGTGGCCTTGTCCTGTGGAGTCCGCTAATCGATATGCAGTAATTCGGATTTGTTACGCGTGATTAAACGTGTGGAGTAGATGGATGCGTTGTCACTCGTCTCATCACTCTCATGCCTTCAGCACGTGAGCAGTCCCGAGACGCTCCGTGGGGATCTGCACGTACAGAGACCGGCTGCAAAAAACAAAAAACAACAAGGTCAACATTGCATATCCTCCCCACAGTCGAGATTCCATGCAGATGAAATGAATGGGATTTTGTTTGCAGCAGCAGCAACAGCAGCAGTTCTCTGGCAGTTTCATAAATGTTCCCTTCTTCCCGAGTCCCTCTTAGCCTTTGGTTAAATCCAAGCATAGTCACAGGCTGACATGCTTGTTGCCAGGAGAGACAAGAAGGGGATAATGAGGATTCTGCACTTGTTTCCTTTAACAAAAAAAAAAAAAACTTCCCAAGTTTTCTTTTCCTCTTTTTTTTCCCTTTTTTTTATTTTGCGAGGGGATTGCATCATGCAGCGCAGCTGTCATTCGCCCAATGAAGAGATGTTCATGTAGCTGTGAATCGAATATAAAGAGACTGGATCCTGTGGGTGCAAAGTCTTAAACAGAACTGTGAGCGTTTCTGCTGCTGAAAGAGGCGTGATCTTATCGCTTCCTGTAGTGCAGTTCTTTGAACAGGTTCGCGCGCTCTGCCTGCACTGCTAACAAGGAGCATGGTGGTTCTCCCAGAGTATCTGATAACAAGATGTTACACGCTCCGTATTGTTCCTGCTGTGTTTGTCATCTGACTTGGGAGCTGGAGATTAAAACAGGGAGCGAATGTGTCAGTCTCCTGTTACATCGCCGATGAGTCATTTAACACTTCCCCTCTTATCAGGGTATTCCGATGTGCTTCGTCCCCACCCCAAAGTGATTTTGAAAAACACCAAAAAAAAATTCACATCAGGGTGTTGAGTTAAATGGGAACATATTGATCACAACCGGTACCCAAAAAACTTCAGCACTTCCTTGTCTGCCTCGCTCACCCTCTACATCTTTAATGAACAATTTGTCTTCTTTCCCTCTGCATGTATTTAAGAGCGAGCACGGCCCTCTCGCAGATCAATAGGCTGTCGGGCGCTTCCTAATGATATCGCGAGCGAGACTCGTCCCTCGGTAATCAGCAGCCATTAATTCTCATCAGCGTTCCCCGGGCCGCAATCCTCGCCGTGTGGCCGGCGTGTCATTATCCGCGCCTCTCTCGCCGCAAATCAGCGCTCTGAGTGGGAATGGAGCCGGCTGATTATCCCACTTGACCTTCGCCGGTCCAACGGGAAACAGAAAAGGGGAAGACGCTAAGCAACAGCTGAGGGCTGCGCTCGGCAAATGTTAATGGCCACTCCAGCGGGTGTCAGCAGCGGCCCCCGTCGGGGTGTGCCGTTTCCCGTGCCTGATCACGCGGATCCCTCGCAATTAGCCCGCTGTTGGTGCACTGTCAGCCCACTCAGCGCTCAAACCATCTGGGCATGAGAGTCCCAAGGGGACTCCTCCAGTCGTTGCAATGACCTGGTGTCTACAGTGTGACAAGATGTGTTGCTTCTTAGACGTGGCCCTGCCTGTTTGTTTTTTATTCCACACTTTTCCAGTAAAGTGCTCGCAGCATGGCTCCTAACGGTAGGAGCGTTTTCATGCTCTTGCTGTTCCTCGCGGCACCCTCTCCTGAAATTCTTCCAGGTGTTTAGAACTTTTAGGCTGAAGGAGTCTTTGTTCAAAATGAACCCAAGAAAAGGTCCATGCCTTAGTCCTCAACATTAGTTGTGTCCCAGACCACTCTAATACTCTTGTTTGCTATCACTTGAGAATGCGTCACCCTCCATATTAAGTGTGTCAGAGGTGAGGACATTGGGTAATAATTAGCTAGCTGGCTGTATAACCAGCAAGCCAACTAGCCAGTTCGTCACATCTCCGGATGACAGGTGTTCATTGACAGGCTAATGATTTCCAATTATTGATTGCTTAGATTTTCCTTTCTTTGAAAAGCTTGTGAGGCTGTGCTTTTGTTCTCAAACAATTCTTTTATCGAATGCCATTGTTGGTAGACATTGAATGAGGACAGAGAGTGTCCAAAGTGAGCATTTTAAACCTCTCACTTTCCCGTCTCCTCTCCACCCTATACTACTTGCTGATTCACTGCTCCAGTCAATGATATCAGAAAAGTGTTGTCAGATCTTGTGGGGGTCTCTGGTGAAGGGAATAGGGGAGAGGAGGCAGTTTGGGACAAAGCTAGAGATTAAGGATTTATGAGATCATTCTACTTCTTTATTCTCTTATTCTTGTTCTTTGTGTCTCTTAAAGCTTTGCTTTCATGCTTTCTTTTGCTTTGTGCTGTGTTTTATGGAGCTTAGTGTGTGCATGTGCGTGCATGCATGTATGCATGCGTGTGCATGTGTGTGTGCACGCGCATGTGTGTGTGTGTGTGTGTGTGTGCATGTGTGTGTGTGTCCTAGGTTTAATGGAGTGTCTGTATCTGTGTGCAGGGTTCTGAAAGAGCAGTGGATCAGGGCTAAGTATGAGAGGAAGGAGTTCATGGAGTCTGGGAGGAAGCTGCCCTACGAGGAGGGTGAGTGCAGGGGCATCCTCAGTCTGTAGAGATGTCGTACATCACATCCTGTACGACCTTTTCATCACGCTCGCTACAAAATAAAAAATCTTTATCATCCTGCAACAGTTCATTTTGACACTGTCAATGCATGATAAAGCAATTTGGTTTTACGATGATGCGCTTTCCCAGCGCTGTTAGCGTAGCGCAGTCAGTTTATAGGGCATTTAAATGGCACATTTATATAGAGGGCTGTTAGAGTTTGATGGTTCATTCGTGTACTGTAGTCTTAGTGTATGATGATAGATTCAATACACTGTTATCACTGTATAATGGTTTGTTTATATGCAGTTTGTATGCAGTGTCATGGTGTTGACAGCACAGGCTGGCGGGTCTCTGCTGTCTTTGGGGGGAGGTGTGTGTGTGACAGTGGTGTCACGGTGGCATTGCAGGGATCAAGGACGGCATGCTGATGAAGAGGGGACGGGACAACGGTCAGTTCTTCAGCAGGAGGTTCGTCCTCATGGAGAGGGAGGGCACCCTGAAATACTTCACCAAGTACGACGTGAGTCTGAGTTGGGGCCGAGCACCAGGCTGGCATCACACTCCCATTAACACACCCCAGGTCTGGCAGTGTTGTTAGCCAGGTCTGACACTGTTGCGAATTCAACTTGAATGGGCACACTCCTGATCTATTGTGTTAGAAGCTGCTCTGGATAACAGCGTCTGCTTAATAAATGTAATGCAGTGTCATGTAAAGTCTAAACGATTGATAGCCTAAGCTCATGCTTCTTTGAGGAGGCACCCTGAGAAGTGATTGTCATTTCTGTTTCCTGTGCTGCTGCACTGGGTTTCTATACCATGTCTTACACTTCCTCTGTTGCTACATTTCACTACTAATCAGATGTCACTTTTGGGCTGCCTCCACTGTCATAGTACCATGCATTATAAAGAAATCAAGGACAAATGTATTTCTGTTCAGGGCTGAGAACCTTCGGATTGGGTCTTGGGATGATGAACCGTGTCTATCACAGAGCACCACTGTGCTGTAAAAATTGAATATTACAAAGGCATAAATTCAGAGAATTCATATTTTGAGTAGTTCACGCTGAAATGAATACTTTGGGTCCAGTAAAGAGGCACTGCTATACATGCTTCATTTGACACCTTCATTTGGTACGGAAATGTGAATGCTATGCACAAGACATGTCCAGACTGGACTCTGGCATGCAGACCGAAACTCCCTGCACATCTCCTCCATAGTATGAAACCAATTACTCAAATCCCCGAATCCCCAAGTCCCTGCCACAATTCTGTTTAATCACTGTTTACTTGCATGTCATTCTTGATTCCCATGGCCTTTGAACAGTTTTCTTGCAGGAGATGGGATTGCTTTGTAATTCCTGACGATGCAGTCAAAACATAGCAGAGGTTATTTTTTCTTCTGTTGTTCAGTTTTGACCATATAGGCTTATAAAGTAGGTCACACTTAAAAGAACCTCACAACAACACTGCATGAAATATTCAGGTGTAACCCCAGGGATTCAAACAGACTACATTAAGAGCGCTTTAGCCAATTTATGCCAGGCAAATCACTTAGTCAGACTCACTTAGATGCCAAATTTAGATGGTAGTTCAACTATTGTTGCCAATTTAAAAAAACGAAATCCTTTATTTATAAATTACCTGTGTTTGGCAGCGGCTCCTGCACTTATTTGCCTGTACAATCAGAACTAATTCACTACAGTTTGTCTTCCAGCACATTGCAGGCCAAACAAGAAGACCTTGATTAACCTTTGAACCTAACCTTTGAACCCTTCACCTCCACCAAGGCCAAGGAGCCCAAAGCTGTAATCAAAGTGGACTCCATCAATGCCAGCTTCCAGCCAGAGAAGATCGGGAACCCCAACGGGCTGCAGATCACCTATCTGAAGGACTACAGCACCCGCAACATCTTCTTGTACCACGAGAACGGCAAGGTGCGCATGGCCCAAGGCCGCAGGGGCGGGATTGAGGGACCTGTTTCACCCCCTACCCCTGTCCTGCATCCTCCAGATGATCACCTTCTCCTCTCTGTCCCAACAGGAGATCGTGGACTGGTTTAACTCCATCAGAGCCGTTCAGTTCCATTACCTGAAGGTGGCCTTCCCAGGAGCAACTGACGCTGAGGTTGGTGCACTGTGGTTGTGCTCTTCTTCCCCGTTCTTATTGCAAGACCACGCCGGTCACACAGCACCTCTCTCTCTGTCCCTGCATCCGTGTGTGTTCCATCTGTGCTCGAAAGCAGAAAGACGCACATATTCAGTCAAAACCACCAAGCTTTCTGAAGGGAAGGGGCACATAAATCTATTAGACTTTTCCCAGGTTAACGCAGTACCATATCACAACAAAGTTGCTTTTCCCCTTAAGATAGCTTGATGTGTATTTTCTTCTTTTATTTATTTATTTATTTATTTATTTATTTATTTTTACTTTTATTGAATTCAAGAATCATTTTATCATAATACAGTGCTGGAGTTGTCATATCATTTTTTTTTCCTTTCATTTGAACAGCACTCATCAGACAGTTTTGATTGAAACGTTGGGTCACTTCATTGTAATGTGTGGCTGCATTTTTCAGAGAGGATTTGTTCCTTTTGATTGAAGAGGGGAGAATGAATCTCTTGACAGCTTTGATTGCGTCTAGGGGACAGTGACATGATACAGTATATCCAAGTTAGAGTTATCTCCTCTTGTCTGTCCCTCAGCTGAAGCCCAAACTGACCAGGAACTTCCTGAAGGAGGGTTACATGGAGAAGACGGGACCGAGGGTAAGCTACTGAGTGTTATCCAACATGACTAACTGTGACATCTTTTCCTGTCTGAAGAAACAGCAGTGGAGAGCCGGGAGTTCATAAATGCCTGTGACAGAGTATTGTGATCATGGTTTCTGATTAATGACACGCATGCGGTAGGTACACTGTCTCAGCTCCACCCCACCCAGGATGCAAAGCATGTTCACCACAAAGGATTTTCTGTTGAAATGGTGGCACCTAATCCACATAATAAAACTACCATTGTTCCTTTACTATCAACAGAGAAAACGTTCAATGCACAATGACAACTATGTGCACACCTTGCCTTACTCTCTAGATGAGACAGAGGATGCATGCAGCCCCCTGCGTTTTCAAGGATACAATTACATTCGCCTTGATGAGTAACAGTCGCCCTTCACAGGCAGCAACGCTGAAGACGCCTTTGTTTTTCCGTCCAGCACTTCCATTTTTTAACCAGCTCTCAGAGCCGTCAGTCAGCAGAACTCAATGAAATCACACACAGACGGATATGGAGCCAAGCGGCGCTGTTTAGCGTTAGCATTTGTCTCACCGGGATAATTGGTGGCTTCGTTCCTGAGGAACGGGGCGCCGCGGCGCGCCGGCAGACGCGCGGGAGAGCGGGGCCAGCCGGAACAATGCGCTCGTCACTCAGCGCACAGCTTAATTCCTACGTGTCCATCAACAGGGGGGTAGAAAAAAGGCAATCTTGCTAATTGAGTTTGACAAACTGTGTTTTTAAATGGGGGCTGGCGTGCTCTGTCGGAGCTGTGGAGCGCCGGTGTGGAGGCAGACACAGTGAAAGAATCGGATGTGCGTGCAGAGAGGAACCATGACAAGCAGAAAAGTAAAGAAAGACAAGAGCGCATGATGCTGGAAAGTTACATCAAGAGAGGTCGATTTGCAGTTCAGCAGTCACTGTTCTGTCAGCCGAAATGCTTGCAAGTGTTTTGGGGCCTGCTGTCTTATCACATTGAAACAGGTGTTTACTCGGTTGTTGTTAAGAGACAGTTGGAGGAGACCAGGATCAATCTCCCTATAAGAGTAATCACCTGTGTTTTTGACAGTTGTCTGATGTAGTGCTTACAGAACTGTTCTTGAAACCAGAAGGTTGCAGGCTTCATTCCTAGGTGAAAGACTACCATTGTTCTCTTGAGAAAGGTACTTTCTCATAGTTAATTGTTTCAATTCCACTCTGGTTGATACATTGGCTACATGAGTTGTCCTGGACAATGGTGTCTGCCAGACAAATACAGTGAGTAATGTAATGTCCCCTCTCTGTCACTCTCTGGCAGCAAACAGAGGGCTTTAAGAAGCGCTGGTTCACCCTGGATCACAGGCGCCTGATGTACTTCAAAGATCCTCTGGTAAGACAGGTGTCCTGCAGCCAGTGTTCTCATGGACAGCAGTGATACCACTAACAGTCTGTTCTATGTTTGAATGCGCTTTGAATAGCATGCAGATGTGTGTTGTTTTTCTAGCTGTGCAGATATTTTTGTGTGAGGCTTACATCAGATGCCTCCCATTTCATTTGCCAGTTTTCTTTAGCTTGAACAAGCTTTGAATAGCTTTCACAAAAAAATGGTGTATAAAGACATTTTATTGTTATTATTATTGTTGTCAGAAGTGATGTCTTGTACAGATGCCAGTAGTAGAATACATAAGCATTTGCTCCACAATGTGGGAAAAAAGCTCCCAGGTCATTACACTTCCTCAGTAAAGTCTAGCTAAAACTACATGCATGTGGCTTGGTTTTTTTTTATGTTCTCAGACATTTCATCACCGTTGTGGTATGTTATGTTAAACAAAGGCCTATTTCATATGTGTGAATGTGTGCACGTGGTGTAGCAGATCCATCTGTAATCTGAGACAAGATAAAAAGAGCCCACAATGAGGCAGAGCAGCTGTGGGAGGAAATGACTACCGGAGGCTTCCCTGAATTCGCATTAGGGCCCGAATTAATTAGAACAGAAAAAAACACACACACACAAAACAGCAAGATTTTAATTATGTATTGCTTATCACGCCCAGATCCCTGCACGGAGTCAATTAAACATGTCTGCTAGCGCTGATCCCTATTTCAGGACAATCAGAAAATAAATTGGAAATGTAAACTGATAATTGGATTAATGATTTGGCAAGAGGCCTGTTGCAGCAGCCGGGAGGCAATGGGGATTCAAACCCACAAGCCTCCCGGGGTTATTTTGGGGCCGTGCATCTCTTATGCGGTGCGATGGCCATGTGGCAATGGGATCCCTTCTCTCACTGTGGTCTCGTTCTTACCCAGGATGCCTTTGCAAAGGGGGAGGTCTTCCTGGGCCACAGGGACCTGGGGTACAGCGCCAGCCCCGGCCTTCCCGCAGGCACCCACTGCAACGGAGCCTGGCAGTGCGGCATCACCATAGTGACGCCAGACCGCAGCTTCCTGTTCACCTGCGAGACTGAGAGCGAGCAGCAGGATTGGCTGAATCACTTCAACGCCGTCATCAGCACCGTGATGACGCCACAGGAGTACTCCAGTAAGCAAAGCTCTTGGATCATCTCCGACTGTATCAGTCTGTCTGTGGATGCCAGCCTGGCTGTGTATTTGCCTGTGCGCGCGTGTATGCGTGTGTGCTTGTGTGTGTGGGTATGAGGGCTATTGCAAGTGCATAAGGAGTGTATATATGCTCCAGTCAATGACAAAGCATTGATTGCTTTTGCAGTGGAGGCTCTGTTCAAGCACAAACACTGACAGACATGAACACTGCTGTCCCTCTGCGGTCCCCCATCGCTCGTCGACTCTTCAGTGACCAGGTGGACCTCTTCACTGTTTTAACCCTCAGCCGATTCACACCGGTTCATCGGTGCGCCAACCACAGAGGCCTCTGCTACATCATGGGGAATAGAACTGGAACTGGTGAGGCCTTGGGCAGCTGGGAGATGTGTTCCGCATAACTACCTACAAACAAATACATCTCCCAGCATCCCACCAGAGGTGCCTTTGACTAAACGAACATTTGTGACCGTTCACTGAACTGTTCGGACTATTTTATTGTACCTTCCTCTGTTAGTAGCATGTGTGCTCTGAATGTTTGCTGACAGAGGGGAACCGTTCAAAAAGGAATCGTATTCCAAACATCTCCAGTACCGTCACAGACTTGGACAAGATTCTTATGTTGCAACTCATGTGAAACTCAATGGAGTCATTTCAAGGCAGTATAGATCCCTCTGACTGTTCATCTAGATAAAGGCACCTTTGGCTATAACATCCTGATGTATTGATCGTCACAATATCACCCCCCCAGTCAAACAGGGCTGATAGAGAGAAGGGGGTGGAGAAGGTTATCACCTGTATTTAGAAAACTGAAGGGAAGCCCAGACCGCAGACCTGACTGAACTTTAACCCGCTTTCGTACCCTTTCGTTATGATGAGTTAAAGCTGGCTACTAGCGGTAAGCGGATCGTAATTTTGTTTCACTGTGGACCTCTGTTTGAAGACTGAAAAATGACCACAAACAGAATCACTCTGAATCTGTTGGTGATACCGCCTCTCAGAGTATCTGCACACTAAGATCATTTTTATTGCTTTTATTTCAGCATGTTTGCCAAGCTGATTCGGCATATGATGGTTTCCATGCCAACCCTTGAATTTCATATTTGATTCTGTATAATGAAAGATTATACTGCTGACTTTCATTTGAAAAAGCAAGCAGTTCTTCAGAACAAAGCATGGCAATGCATTAGGGGTTTATGAAATTGTTTTAATCTAATATTCAATTTTAATAACCTCAATTTTAATAAGTTATTACACATACGGCCTCACCTTTTCTGAAGATCGCACATTGAGGTCATGAATGCATACATTACAAAATTGAAGAGATGATGAAATAGAAGAAAATTGATGACTTTTCTATGTCTGTAGAATCCCAATTAAGATGCGTCATTACCGGTTCATTACTGAAATAAAGTTTTTTTAGAGCACATAAAGATTTCAAAGACTTCTCTGGAAAGACTGACACCTGCTGGCAGTCTATCAGCAATACAGTTATTTCCTGCTCCCAGCTACATGCAGTATTATATCTGATACATTAGATAACCCCTTGCCAAATGAATAAATAATGTTAAAACTAATAAATCAATAATAATAAAAACAGTGACTTTTAATGTAGACCTGCCATGTGTAACGAGGTTGCAGAAAGTACTGGTAGTTATTAATATTGGATGTTTGATTAAGATGGTTACATAAGCCCTTGAATATTTCATCATGAAACCAGGGCGCCCCCTAGTGGTACTTTTCAGATCTTAGTATGACGACTGGGTCATATCACTTGCCTTATTTCAGTACATTATTGCACAAGTTATTACAATTACTCCAATTTAATTATTAACCTTACAGAAATGTCCTGTACTTTTCAATAGGATCCTCAGTATTTAAACTGGATGCTTTAAAAGGGTAGAAATTCAGGGTCTTATGAATAGTAAAAGGAATCCTCTCATGTAATCTGTTATTCTTGCTCATGATTGTGTAATTGTTTCATGACCTATAAGAACTTGTAGAGACTGCAGCTGAATAAATCTGGTTGAATTTCAACGTAAGGATCTGATTTCTGAGATTTCCCAATCACTGTATTGTGAATAGTAAAACATAGTAAAACTCGGCTTGGTTTTTTTGTCACGTCTTCAATATGGCATTCTCTGAATGGGCCTGCAACACGCTGTGTCTCTTGACATTGTGCTGCTATGAGTCTTCTTTCGATCATGTGCTAAAGAGTTGATTAAAAAATGACCTCTGATTCATGAGTGCTGTGTCAGGCCTGCTCTGGCAGGCTCTCATTCACTTTGCTCTGCAGCTTCATCTGGCCCCGCCCGTAGCTCTTCTTAGGCATTGATCACAAGTATGAGCAAGTCTGAGAGCAGGTCAGCAGAACAGAACAGTCTAAATCTGAACATAGATTCTCAGTTCTCTCTCAGGAACCTGTAAGCCTTCTGTCCATCACTTTGCACATTTGCTAGTGTTTTTTCTTATGTGAGGTTTGGTTGTGTGTGTGTGTGTGTGTGTGTGTGTGTGTGTGTGTGTGTGTGTGTGTGTCTGTATCTGTGTGTGTGTGTGTGTGTGTGTGTGTGTGTGTGTGTGTCTGTGTCTGTGTGTGTGTGTGTGTGTCCGTAGTGCACATGCACATGCATATATGTACGTGTTTTTGCATATGCATTATGCGTTCTGCTAGGGTGTGCATTTGTCGCACGCCTGTGATTTTATGTCCATTTGTATCTGTGTCCTTTTAAACCTGAGGAAGAGGAGGGGGCATGAGAGTGAGCGCTTAGTTTGGATATGTGTGCAAAACTGCACCCGGGTGTTCAGAGACGCGGAGGACGGCCAAGCCACATGCCTCGTAAATCCTGCACGTCATGCAGGGTGGCACCTACGTGAGAGGGGCGAGAGGAGAGGGGCACTGGAGGGAGACGCTTCAGCATAGAGTCCAGATCCCAAAAAAGGGACGCATGAAGAGGACTCTGCGGGTGCCTCATGCCGGAGAACCACTGGCACAGAGAGCGCAAGGTGGTCTGGACTGGAGCAAGAGAGATTAGCGGCAAAAGGAGCGAGGAGAGCTTGAATTCTGGGAGTTGGAGGGAGAATGTGGCCGGGAGATTCGGCTCTAGGGCCCGCCAGAGGCTCCGTTACGGGACACTAGGCTGGGAGGAACAGGCATAAATCGTCAGCAAATCTGCCCTCAATCTCCCAGCTGCCCTTACGCCCAGGACCAACCAACAGCACAGGCACAGGGGAGCTGTTTCATGGATGTGCAGAGGCTTTTGTGGACTGAAAAGCTTAAGAACCGTCCCAATGATGAAACGCGTTTCTGGGGCTTCACTAGGGTGCGTCCACCACCCCAGCGACCTTCTTAACAGGACACCTTGAGCATGTGCGCCTTCGTGACTTTGCTCCTATTCTGGCTTTTTTTTTACTGGATGCGGGGGAGGGATTCAAACAAGCTGGTGTTTGTCTGGCAACCTCACGATGGAATCGGGTGGGGGAATCAAAGTGAGGAGATGCAGCTGCATTAAACAGGACACCCTGTGCGACCCTCTTCTCCACAGCCTGGAGGAACTGCATTACTGACTCTGATATTTAATTAGCACACAGGGCAGTGCAGAATACCGACCCTGAATATCAGACCTGAGGTGAGTCCGTAGTGCACGGGGACGGACGCTTCTGTCTGAAGAGCTTTTTAGCACTTCAAAAGGTAACTGTTACTCTCTCACTGCAACGTCACTGAACAGGTGAACATGGAGTGGAGATTTGCGCTGAAGGTCACTGAATTGATATATCAAAGGAACCACAGATCACGATCACCTTGCTTTTAAGTATCCAGTACCTCGTCTACACCAGTATCTTTTCTCAAGCTCGGAACAGACCGACTCAATTAGCATGGACCGTTTGTTACCACCGCAGCTGAGTGAAGCGCTTTGAACTGATTTTTCCGTCTCCTGACGCCGGGAACTCTGGCCGTCGCTCTAGCATGAACCAGACGCCCAATGCCACGTCAGCGCAGGCGGGGCCCGGCCAGGGCAGCGGCCTGTGGGTGACGTCGCTGCTGGGGGCCACGCTGCTGACCATGTGCGTGCTTGGCGTGACGGGGAACGTCTACACGCTGGTGATCACCAAGACGGCGGCGCTGCGCCGGACGGGCTCCATGTACATCTACATCCTGAACCTGGCCCTGGCCGACCTGCTCTACCTGTCCACCATCCCCTTCGTGGTGTGCACCTACTTCGCCCAGGACTGGCTGTTCGGGGAGGCGGGCTGCCGCGTGCTCCTGAGCCTGGACCTGCTCACCATGCACGCCAGCGTCTTCGTGCTGGGCGCCATGAGCTTCGAGCGCTACCGGGCCGTGGCCTCGCCCTTCAGGGCCCGCCACTCGTCCACCAGGGGGCGCAAGCTGGTGGCCCTGGCCATCTGGGGGGCGTCCCTCCTGCTCACCCTGCCCATGATGGTGATGATCCGCCTGCGCGAGGGCAAGCCCAACTCGGCCGGGCGCAGCAAGCGCATCTGCTTCCCCACCTGGACCCCCGAGGCCTTCAAGGCCTACCTGAGCGTCCTGTTCTGCACCAGCGTGCTCCTCCCGGGGCTGGTCATCGTGGGGCTGTACGCCGGGCTGGCCAGGCGGTACTGGGCGGCGCAGGCCAGCCTGGGCGGCAGCAGCCGGTCAGCACGGAGGAGGGGGCTCAGGCAGAGGGTCGTCACCATGATCTTCTGCATCATCCTGGCCTACTGGGCCTGCTTCCTGCCCTTCTGGGCCTGGCAGCTGGCCAGGCTCTTCTCGCCCGACTCCCTCAGGGCCCTGTCGCCGGCCGCCCAAACCTACGTCAACTTCTTCGTCACCTGCCTCACCTACGGCAACAGCTGTGTGAACCCCCTGCTGTACACTCTGCTGACGCACAGCTACAAGGACTACCTGGCACAGAAGGGGCAGGCATCGGGGTCCAGCAGGGGGGATCCAGGCGGGTCGGCGGGTGCAGCCGCCACACAGGACTTATAGAGCGGGAGATCTGGTTGGACCTCACATATTTCCATTGCACAGACTTGTGTGGAGGTGACTCATAGTCACACATTACTTTCTGTGCTGTATACTGCAGTGGGAACCTCATATCAGGGGCCAAAAAAGTTCATCCTTGTGTACTTTATATGAAACAGTGTCATACCATGACAACTGCATGTGTCGTGATCATGGAGTAATAATGAGCCCTTTTGAATTGTGTTGAGACTCTAAGCACTGGGGGGTGTTAATACTCCAGCCACAGACATCCCCAGTCCTTGCTTTGCTATACACATGATCCTATGTGGCCATGGATTCATCACATTCATACTGTGACTGAGTGGTGTTCTAGAGCTGATATGACAATCACAGAGGAACTGATTTTTTTTTTTTTTTTTTTTTTTTTCAAAATCACAGAAAACTGGCAACTTCTTAACTGATAAGAGGAATACACAATGCTATTTTTGTTCCTACTTTGAGTTCAAGTTTAACTTTAGAAATGGCATTATTTTCTGTTTCAGTGTTGCTGTAGTTCTCTCATTTGCGTTTTGTAATTTTGACAGATCTTTGAACTGGGATTTCAGTCCCGTCTTCCGTGTGCTCTTTTGTTATTTGTGTATCCAAGGCGCCAGTCCCTTTCATCTCTGTGCCTCATCTCTTTCTGCCTCTCAACGTCTAGACAAGCAGTGATCATAGGCTTATTTACTGTCTCTGTAAACAGATATCCATGTCTTTCTACAGCCCTCCCTCCCCAAAATGTCATATGTATAAACTACTAAAAAATAAAGGGAAAATTCCCTTTGATTGCTGTGCCAGGTTTCTTAGAATACTGTCTATCTCAAATCACACTGAATGCCCCATGAAGGGCAAAAGGGAAGTCTGTTAAAACACTGAGAAATAGCTTTCAGTTACGTTTCATGTATAGCCGTCCAGATCACTACCAGTGAGTTGGAGTGCCATAATGCAATCATGGATAGAGGGCTGATATATTTTACCTTGTGCTGAATTCAGTGGGATGAAGTCCCAAAGCTAGGAAATACATAAACTGCCATCACACTGGAGGGGCAAGTCAATCTTTTCAGGCCTCTTTTTTATGCCATGGTATTAAGGATATGTGGAAGCAGTGCCCTCTACTGCATATAAGGCAAAAATGAAGCATTTAGCTAGACTCAGAACTACATTGGATTGCTCCAAACCATTTCTTTAAAACTGCTGCTAATTTGATATTGCTTTAAGACTTTAAGCAATAAACACATATTTTCTTCATTTCATTAATTGAAAAAGTACTAACTGATTAAATTGTGAAATAATAATTCTCTGATAACTTGAAATATGTAATTACATACCATTGATCATGTTACTTGTGTCTGTATTTTCAGTCAAATGTATTGTCTCCAGTTTTGTAGTTTTCTGTTTTCTATAATGACGTTGAGACTGAGAACAAAGATCCCATCTGTGGTGCTGCTGGTTATTTTTTATTCTGTGTGTGTCTGTGTACATGTGTGCATGCACGTACAGGAATGTGGCTGTGCACAAGTGTGTGTGTGCATGTACATTATCACCATTCAGCAGACACTCTTACCCAGAGTGACTTACAAGGGTGTGGGTACAAAGTGACTGTGTGTATGTGTGCGTGTCTGTTACAGTCGTGCTTGTACATGCATGTGTGCACACCCAGACGCAGTGTGTCCACTGCATCTTATTTCCTCTGTGCTGGTGTCTGGGTTGGACCCTCCTCCCAGGAATGTAGCCTCAGTCCGTCACATTCCTCAGCCAGGGCGAGTGCGGCGTTTCGTGTTGCTCTGCAAATTGTCCCGCGGAATGTAGCTCCTCCAAGCCCAGGCCATTATTCACCACTCCGAGAAAAGTACACTAACAAGACGGGCAGACCGCTGCACCTTGACAGCACTCTGCTCCCGAGCACCGTCACCGAACTGTCACTGAACTGCGGGTGACTGACTCAATGAACTGTGGCCACTGAGCTGCAGTCACTGGAATCGCTGGACCGTGACCACTGAACCGCTGAGCTGCACTCAATGAATCACTGAACCATGACCATTGAACCGGTGAGCTACAGTCCCACCAGGTGAAGCACAGCAATGGAAAAAAATATGTATTTTGTTAGGGGAAAAAATACCAGATTTCACACTGACAAGGATGAAATGGACTGGCTGAAGAGGGCTTGCAGACACACTGAGAGTGCTCTCCTCTTTTTGCTGACAAGAAAAGACATTTTGTAATTTAATGTTTGCTCACTTGTCAGAGGATTGGTTGATAATACAAACTATTCCTGCCCCTGTAGACCACAAAGGGCAACCTATAATTTATCTGAAACTAGTCTACAGAAAGAAACAGGAAAAAAAAACTCTCTGTCTTGTAATGCAGACATGAACCAAAGTAAAAAATAAACAACTCAAGTAGCAAAAAAAGAAGTGGTGAATTTCAAACCACATGGGTCGTACAGGATACCTGCAGCTCCTCCAGGCTACCATAAGCCCAGCCTTGCAGTAATGTGCACTTACCCTGTTCAAATTACAAACACACACACACATATGTTTATATATGTATATGTAATGTATGTATGTATTTGGAGAAGTCACATGCTATGGCTATGAAAAGCACTGACCTGAGAGCATTTCATATTTACTGTGACTATCACATATCTGCATCAGCTCAACAGAAGGAACACAAGTCTCCTCCAGATCTCTGTCAAAGTATATGCCATCAGTTCTCTGCCAGTCACAATGACCCAGGGGCAAATGAGTATGAAATCTGAGCTGCAAATGGATGTGTGATGGGTGATGGTAGTCAATTTGTTCCTTATATAGCTTCATGCATTTTTAACAATAGTATTTGTGTTTTATTGCAATCTCCATATTATGATTGTACGTTTATATGCAGTGTCTAGATACAATTACTTTTCCGTCTGTCAAGATCCTGAAAATGCCCTGCCCTGGTCTTAAATGAAACAAATGAAAACATTTCTTTAAATCCTTGGTAGGCCTTTCCTTACCCCCAGTGTTGCTATTTTTCCCCCACATGACTCCATCTTTGGATTGCTGAAATGGTTGATGCCTTTTCAGTGTGCAGCAGAATGGACAGAGACTGAGGACCTGCACATGTAACCAATAACTCTTTTGTACCCTTGATCAATGTACACTGCTAAGGTACATTACTGCATCTATGTGACTGGATATTGTGAGCTATATATTGAAATTAATCCTGGATAAAGACATCTACCGAGCAGGTAAAACATGCACATGTCAAATGAAGAGTATGTCCAGCCTTAATTGAAGGGTGTGTATTTGTTGCCCTTATGTACCAAAGCTTTGAAATCAGGAGGACAATGATGCAGAATTAATGACAGCTACACATAGGCACCCACAACAAAACCTTCTATATTGAGATAGTGGTTTATTGACAAATCTGGAAAGATTCCCACATTCTGAGTGGTCATTGGGATACCCCTTGTTCAAGTCTACTATGGCAAAAAGTGCATTTTGCTTGTACAAACACAAGTATGATGTCACAGGAAGTCACGATGTTAAAGGCACTGATGTTTAAGTAGTACAGACAACGTGCAGTCATGGAATGGCTGGACAGCCAATGATCAGTCAGACAAGGGATCAGCACAGCCAATCTGCAGTCAGAAAGGGGACGTCTAGTGGCTCCTGGCTGGCTTACTTCATCTTGAAGCCCTTGATCCTCACATCCCCATGAACGTGAATGTGTTTGTATTTGTCATCGCCAAAACGGTTGGGGAAGTGCATCACATGACCATCGGGCAGTTTAATCTGGAAACTGTCGTTGTCAAAGGAAATGGTAACCTGGAAGAGGGGATGAGGGATGTAGGGAAAAAAGGATCAGAGGAAGATAAACACAGGGATGCAGAGAGGTGGCAGAAGAGGGGTTACCACAGCAGAAAATAACACAGTCCGACTCATATATTAACTCAATATGACACTGAAAAACAGGTTGAAGACTAAATATATTCAGATTAACTAGATAGGCTGCAGTATGTTTTAATGAGAGAATTGTCTGTACAAGACAAGAATATAATCTATGAGTAAATGGGGGAGAGTTTCTTGGATGTTAAAAACTATGGAGAGCATGCAATGATGCCAGTCCACCACTGGAGGTCACCCACACCAAAGGCCATGTCAGCTAATAAAACTATCTCACTGGAGTCAAGATGCTCTGTTACAAGGTGACATCATTTCTTCTATCAGAAGTTAAGAGCCACTATAACCCTTAAAAGCGAGTGCATAACAGCCAGTTTCACAAATGATTTATGGGTAAAGATTGCTGGCTGAGAAGTTTCATTGTACAGTATAGTACTTTTCCAATGGTAGCAGAAGGCTGTATTTTTAGAGCCAAGTGATAGGGAGACTTATCCAATTGATATCCAGTAGAGGCCTGTAAGGGAATAAGAGAGCACTGTGGAGAACTGTGCTGAGATTCCTCACTGGGTCACTTGCTCAATGCCCCTACCCCAGGCCTCACCTTGAACTCCTCCCCCTGCTGGAAGGGGAAGTTGCCCTCCCTCTGCTCGTCGCTCCAGGAGCCGTTATGCAGGGAATTGCAGACGATGGTGCGGTGGTCTCCCTCGTGGTCAAAGCGTGGGTTGAAGTGCAGTGCGATGTTGTCATCCGAGTGGCCAATGTTGATGATGAAACTGAGAAATGGCACAAACATGCAATCAGGACACAGAAAAAGGAGTCATGGGAATGGCCCAGACTGAAAACTGACAGCAAAAGGGCCCAATGGTGTTGCAAGAATAGGTGAAAACAGGTAGAGATTCGACATCAGGGAAATGGCAAGCTCAACTGAACCAGAGGCATGTTTACTCACGCATTTGCATCACTGTTGGGGACACCAGTGATCTTCAGATCCAAGCCTGCCTTGAAGGACATGTTCTTCAGCTCTAGCTTCTGTTAAACACAGAGGAGAGAGGAATGCCACTGCAGTACATTCATACACTAAGCAATCAGTAGGCAAACCTTTATCACACTTATTGCACATCTTCATGCAGCATATAACGGCCTGCTATAAGTGCTAACCAGAGTCAGAGACGCTGACCACTTTCGCAAACAAAGCTATTTCCAGTACAAAAAGTGATCATGAGGCAAAAAAGCCACACAGCATTCAACATGCTGACCCTGTAACTTCTCTCAGAGAGCAGAGTTTAAAGAGCTCAAGCTCTCAGAGATAAATGCTAACTTTGCCCCCTATTACCAAGCTTGTCACATTATTTTCTATATTAGTTCCCAAGAGCTGACTGTACTATACTAATGGATACATGTGAAATTAATTTTAGAGACCTTTTCAAGTGGCCAATTCCCATTAACAGTAGGTATTTGAAACATACAAGGACTGATGTCTACTTTGGGGTAATGTTTTCTTTGTTAAAAGATATCTCTGTACTGTGCCAACATTTTGAGGTTACCCAGGAACACATGCTCATCTCCAGCACCTGATCTGAAGCGCAATGACAAAATTCACAACATGACCTGACCATCCGTAGCAGTTCAAAGAGACTTACTCGTTCAGATTTAAAGGACTCTTCTGTGGTTCCCGAGTTATAGACAAGAGTTATGCTACAATTCAGTCAATCCAGATGGATAGTTTTCAGCCCACTGCTTCTTAAATAACTGAGCAATCAAAACCAATGGAAACGCTCAGCACTCCATAGCAGAGCACTCACACTAGGTTCAAGTCAAACCATTCTCAGCTCTCAGGCAATCAGATCAGCTGCTACTGATACTGCTGTCTGCTAGCAGAGACAAAGTAAAGGGTTTGGCGTGAAATTTCACAAAAAATGTGTGGGCTTTAAACTGAGGGCATTATTAAGGGTTGAGGAAATGTGATACCTGAAGGTAAACCTGGAACTGGGAACAGAAGCACCTGTTGCAGGTAAACTTCTCTCAGTCCAGTTCTGGAGTTCTATGGTCAGAGAGCAGGAGTGGTCATAAATCTTATTGCTGATATTTTATTGACCGGTAAAAATAGCCCTCCATATTATGTGATGTCATCATTAGACTTAAATGAACTTTAAAATGAAGTCATTTTCTTTTTCGCAGCAGGCTTGGGGTGGCATGTGTCCAGGACTCAACCCAAAGGAATCTCATCTAAAGAGTGTATATATGGAGGAATCAATCATGATTGTCCATTTCTGTCTCTATGACATAGCATATATACTGGCTGTGAGGGAATTACCAGGGGCTAAGATTTGTCAAAATGCCAATACAAATCTCAAGCCACCTTCAACCACCCTCTGTCCTTTTTTGCGGGAATAATCAAGCTTAGCAATAAAGACGATTATGACTCATTAGGAAGGGGAAATGCAGTAACTGCTTGCATGTGAGTACTAGAGCCCTGCTGTAAATTCCACCCATAGACATCTTAGTCTGCTTTACTCTGCTCCATCATTGATGGCTTACTCATGTCGTGAATGTCCTGGCTTCCAATGAATAGACCTAAAAATTTTGAATTCCCTGTGTACAGCAATGATCAATCCTCAGCTTCCTACACAGTTGACACATAGTGACGATCAGTACTGTGTGATGCAGTGACCTAAGGTGAATGAGGCATCTGACAATTGGGGCTCTGCGCACAGGGATCAAGTGCTACCATGGGATTGTGCAACAGAAACTGACTGTTTAGATTCATTCATCATACACTTTAGTCTAGACACTATCACATTTGCTCTCTGCAAAGATTCCTGGTATGCACACTCAGAAATCTGGATTGCCCTCAGTTGTGAATATGTTGACTTTGACCAGTGAGCATACAATGAGATGAGGTGGTGCTGCTATAGCTTTCTAGGTGGGGATACCTTAGTAACAATAGAGTTCAGTACATGGTTATCTCCTCAGCAAGCTCCATGTTAATAATACACCGCATTCGATAAATGGATTAGGGGTCATAAAGAGGAGGAAACAGGAACAAGCACCACATGACCGTTGTAACCATCATCACAGTGACAGTAAATCCATAAAACACCCACACAGTTGCTGGGGCTGGCATTTCATAACCCTGACACCGCGTCTTTTGCATGGCATGCTCCATATCAACATGGACCCCTCCCAGGAGATTCACTCCAAGATATGTCTGTGTGTTTAATGCAGAATTGGGTGGAGCAGTCCACAAATCACGCACAGTCGCCCTTGATACCTGATAGGCCATATAAGGTGAGTTCCCCCTGAGAGTTCATAATTTTTGCTTCATAACTTCTGCGTTCTACATGTTTACTTTCAGGTCCTCTCATGCAATGAGTTACTCCTCTATAGTGTAGTGAACCACCACCATTATGATTAGTGTCTTGTTAATGTTAATGTGTAACCCCCCCATTCCAATGAATGAAATTTCACCACATCTGAGGTCTAACGTGGAATCTGAGAGCCAGAGACCAGGGTTGAATCACAGCGTAAACAAGGAGTAAAACATTAGTTTGGGACACCCGTCAAGGTCTACACGCGCAATTATTAATTTAGCCAATAAAACCATTTGTCCTTTACACTGCTCGTTACTGTGCGTTTCATTGTGGTGAGTTATACAAGGTTTGTTTCCAACTGAAAAGAGGAGTTCATGAGCCCTGTAGAAGATATTCTTGTCACATTGGTCTTGTGTTAGTGTTATATTATTTCAGCAAGGAGTTTTTTTTATATACTGAAAAGATTCTCTGTCTTTCTTTGTATAAATCTTGAGTCTGATCCTGTGTCCATCTGGGCTGTAACTCATCTGTGTTAGCATGACAAGCTAACACAAAACACTCTCGTAATGCTCCTGTAACATTATAAGGAGGTTATGAGGAAATGTACACTAAGGCATTGAGCTCTTAAAAAAAACAAGGACACAGTATACTGTTAGAGTTTCCCTGTTTTGTCATACTGAGATTGAACTGTCTTACAGTTTCAAAAGTTCATATAAATTATCTTAAGATATGTATGATCTTACAAAGAGGTCATCCTAAAACCAGATTGTTACTTCTTTGATATTTGAATCTGTTCTTGCTCACTGTCCTAAACAGCCTGGAAACTATTTTAAAGTGACAAAAGTGCGCTGGTGCATTGCATAAAAAAGTATACACTTGCTCTTGTTCTGACACTCTATACACTGTAGAAGATGAGCTCTGTGAAATGACATTTCGACTAGGCGACCTGAGGGTCACCAAACGTGCTTCAATGGATAGCATCACTAAAAATCGGCAGTGCAGTACAGCAATACAGTGCAGAAGAGCAATATGTATGTATGCCGTCAAATATTTATCCAGATCCACGTTCTGAGCGAATTTATTGCTTGGAATGCTGATACACCATCATCACCATCATAAAATATCTGGAGTTACATCTGTACTTTCACTCTGTTTTAATAAACTAAATACTTACACTCATCTTGGCTCTTCTGTCGCGGAAACTGCACCGGGCGAAGTCCCTCACAGCTGACCAGATTCGTCTTTAACAGAAGGAAATAGAAATAGTGTGATTCGCGTATTTATGAGCATAAGGAGAGTCACGAGCCCTGACAAGCCGAAACCAATCAAATCGACAGGAGAGGACGCCTTCAGCTTAAAGGTATTGATTCTACGATATTGCGGACTTTGGCCAGCCCTGTGTGGTTTCTGATTGGATCCCAAGAGCAATGTACATTTACTTCCTGTTTCGTCAACTACAGAAACCAAAGTTCCCGAAATTGTTCAGCTGCTGCGAGTCCACCTAACGGAACGGAAAGCACGTAATACTGAGCTGCAACGGTGGCGATTTGTACACTACAAACTCCGAAGCACGTTCTTGGTAGATCTGCATTCCCTTCCGTTGGAAGCAAGGCAGAAAAATCGACATGCTATTTTTTAAATGTAAGAATCGCTTTACAAGTAATAGACCTGTACTGTAACACTTTATTTTGTATTGCGTTCTCCTTGTCTCTGCGTGACGACCAGAGAGAATCTGATCGTATTTACCTTTTTACTGATTTTACAATATTCAGATTATTTTCTTTTCTCCTTTGCCTAACATACAGGTATATGTCCATGTCATAACAACCAAGTAAGCCTGTAGGAAAAAAAAAACAACGGGTAAAATAGGTTCCTTTTGCCCCCAACTCTAGATTTTCGGGGACTGGTTTACTTTCGGCATTGCTATCAACGCCTGGCGTGCCACCTGCGAACAACCGATTTAGCTGAAGCGACAATTAATAGGCCTGAATATGTTCTTTAACACTCTGGTTGATAACATTTCACTGGTAAGACACATTTTAAACGGTGCATGTAAACAAGTCAATGTTGGAGGAGTGCAGCATCGTAACGCAAACACGTGAGGCCCCCCGCAGCTAACCCTGAGTGGGCCCCTTTTCCTGCAATAGACCACCCAACTAATTAGGTTGCTTCTGGAGGTAACATTGTGTACCTAATTGAGCTAGTTTTGCTACAGTAGCTAGGTTATTTGCCTAACGCAGGTGACCGGTCAGATAATCGTAGAAATCAGCACTGTGTCACACGCCACTAAAATGGGTAGATTTATTCTCAGTAGCATTATAGTAGGATTTTGTGCGCTTATTTATCCAGTTCGAGCACTGAACAATGGCCTCGTGCTAACGCCGACAGTGAGCTGGCTGCACTGGGAGCGATTTACGTGCAATACCGACTGTGACGCGGACCCCTTGTTGACAGGCGGGGCTGGGGCCCGCTTGGACTGCGGGGGTATACTTTACGGCCATTGAGGAGTGAAGAGCCTAGGAAAATAAATTGGAACGGAAACAATCGAAATGAGGAAGAACCTAATAAATTCTTATTGTTCATCCTCTTCCTGTACGTATTGATATTATTAATAAAACTATTCTAATACGCGACATTGTTGTGGTGTTACTTATAATTGTTGTCGGGAGTATACATAACACCAAGCACAGATTCAAAAAGTGACCCAAAGCGTTCGATAGGTGTTACTAAAAGGGCTTTAGTTTTGAAAACACAACAAACATACAGTATATGGCATACATGTAACCTATCTGTGTGTGGATGTGCTACATAATTGAAAAGACTTCAGAACATTAGAATGATTTGTTTTAACAGATACTGTGTAACTACAGTGTTCGGAGAAATGGTCTCCGACATTCTACAGTATGCAGCTGATGTAGTTGCTTTCTGCTGACATATCCTGCATTTTAAAAGGAAATTTAATCTAGACAATGTTTAGTTTAATGTAAAATTAAATAATGTAAATTAATATGTTTTAATATGTGTCAGATTTAATTTTGATTTATTTTACATTTATAATCAATATACTACTACTAATATTAGTATCCTAATAATAAAGCAGAATGCAGACATATAGTGCCTTTTCAAGGATCATTAAGTGCTTCACAGGGGAGGGAGGGTTACTCACTTGTTCACATGTTGTCATGACCTATTTTATGTGACCCATGAACCTGCTTTATCCCAGGTGGGCATACTAGCAACCTCCCCAGGCAGGTGTAATTGCTGTCAAATCTCAATGACCATTAAGGTGTGATAGTTTACACCAGAATGTTAAAGTGAACTGGAGAGAAAAAGATTTTTTACAGTTAAACTGCCAAATTATCAGATGCACAGTGTTTTGCTTGGTTCAGAGGGATACATACACAATTATTATTACACTGATAATTTTTGAAATCTGGCACAGTTGTTCTTATGAGACTAACTAACTGATAGTTTGTTGTTGTCATATGCACTGAATTGTAAGGACAAACCCACCATCTCTACAATGTTTTGTAAGCTGAAGTCAAAACTACAGTACATTTTCCCTCATATAGTTTTTCTATCTTTACATTACCCACTTTATGTTGTATTGTTCTGCTATAACATCTATCATTTATTCAAAAATTCACTTCATGTTTGTCTGTATCTGTTTTTGTTATTCCAGTTTATTTCATTTTCTTCCCTTTTCATTTATTAGTCACTGTTTGCTGTTATAATAAATAAGGTTGTTTTTTTTTTTGTTTATTTACACGATTGTCTTGTCTTTTTAGTATTGTCAAACCAGGCCCTAACAGACATAAAGGTCCTCTAGTTATTGAATTGGATATTTGCTGCAGAATTTACTATCCTCATCAAAATGACCACTGCCTCTCAGGGAACAGCAGTATTTCCTTCATTAATGGTGACCTCTCTGAGGCAAGCCATATCCACACCATAACTGGTGACCTCTTTAAGGATAGGCATATTCCCTAAGTATAGCCAGTTGTAGTTTTACATGGCCTTGGATGCTATGCTTTTGCCTAGTAGAATTTTGAATGATATTCAGTCCAACACTGTCTATACAACATTATGTATGTTCATTTTGTTTGACATTTGAATGCAGCTTATAGCTAGCTGTGTTTGTTTATGTGTTCCTGGTATTTTATATGCATTCACTGGCCAGCTATCAAAGTATTTTAGCATTGGTCAGTGTTACACTGCTGTGTTAAACAGCATGTTATTACCAGAGATGGATGTATCTTGTTACAAAATACAAAATACCCCTCAAATAAATGTATCAAAATAAAGTACAAAATACTGGTGCCAGAAAATGCATCAAGATAAAATACATGTATTTTGTATTTTGAAAATACAGGAAAATACATTTGTAACATTGGGCATTCTGAATTTGTACAAAATGGCAGAACATGTACACAAGGCTCTGGTGAGAGTTTGAACCCTACAGGAAGGAAAAACAGGAAGTAGAATGCTACTGTATCTAAGCAAAACTGTAAAAACAACAAAAAAATACTGAAAATAGTATGTGTTGTACAGTATGTAGAAACTTGCTCTCTGTCCAATTCAAAGACATGGCAGCTCAGACCCAACCACTTCAATTAGTAGCCTATTTAGTTGCCTTTAAGAACAACTAACTTTTCAAATACACTATATGGCCAAACATCACTATGCGCAATGCCAAGCGACGGCTGGAGTGGTGCAAAGCACGCCGCCACTGGACTCTGGAACAGTGGAAACGTGTTCTCTGGAGTGATGAATCACGCTTCACTATCTGGCAGTCTGATGGACAAATCTGGGTTTGGCGGATGCCAGGAGAGCGCTACCTACCGGAATGCACAGTGCCTACTGTAAAGTTTGATGGAGGAGAGATAATGGTCTGGGGTTGTTTTTCAGGGTTTAGGCTAGGCCCCTTAGTTCCAGTGAAGGGTAACATTAATGCTACAACATAAAAAGACAATTTAGACAATTGTATGCTTCTAACTTTGTGGCAAGGGTTTGGGGAAGGCCCTTTCCTGTTCCAGCATGACTGTGCCCCTGTGCACAAAGCAACATCCGTAAAGACATGGTGTGATGAGTTTGGTGTGGAGGAACTGGGTTGGGGGCAACTCCATATTAATGCCCATGATTTTGGAATGGGATGTCCAATAAGCTCATATAGGTGTGATGGTCAGGTGTCCACGTACTTTTGGCCATATTGTGCGGATGGAGTATTATTCCTGCAAATAAGAACAGTGTCTCAACCGGAGCTGAAGAGGGGAGGGTTGTGTTAGCATCGCTAGCTTGATATTTTATAATGTTAACCACCATGTACCATGCAATATGTAGCCAGACATAAATTATACATCTAGCAAACACTTGCTGGCTACCCATGGCTAACCAGTCTTATAATGCTCTTCAAGCTGTTTCATGTCGTTAACTATCCAAGCCAACTTGTAGCACTAATTAATAGCTAGCTAGCTAGCTAGCTTGCTGGCTCACTCACTTCTTTAGCCACCGGGCCACATGTGTCTTTAGCCTTTACCTATGGTGTTCAACATGTGTACACTCTAAAAAGTAAGATATATTTTGTATAGTTATTGCAGTTCAGATAAAATGTTTACCTCGACGGACAGTCCACTGCACTGCTTGAGGCGGGAAGCATGTGCTGACTTGCTTGGGGGGGCGAACTTCACAGAAGATAAACTTGATTACGGAAATACTGTGAGTAGTGTGGGCTTACAGTATCACAAAATCACCGTGTGTGAGTGTGTCTAAGTGTATTGTTCTTCATTTTAAGACGCATTTACATGATTTTTTTATGTTTTATGAATCATGGAGAAAGTATTTTGAAAATACAAAATTACTCCACTCTAAAGTGTCTTGTTACAATTTACATTTGAATTTTTTCAGCCCTGTCAAATACAAATTACAAAATACTCAAAAGTAATTGAAATACGTATTTCAAATACAAGTCACAGAAATACTGCCCATCTCTGGTTATTACAGTGTCATTACTATTCATTTCTCAGCCATTCTGAGCATTGCACTGCATCTGTTGCTTTCAGTTTTACTCCATTTCATTGTGTTGATGAATAAACACTAAAGCGTATGTGCTCATACTATCTCCCAAGTGGTTTCTGAGAGGAGTTCAGCTGTTTGCACAGCTGCGGAGGGGAACACACAGTGAGGGAAGAACATTACATTACATTCATTTAACAGACGATCACATCCACAGCAACTTCCAGCACGAAAGAACAGAAAAATTGTTATCATATTGTTACCATATCAGTTACATGATGATGTGGCCAGGTTATATGTCAGCCTGTGTGACAGAAAGGTTAATTCTTCATCAACCAAGCACTGCTATGTTGTGGGAAGTGGGCTCCCGCAGTGTGTAGAGTGTGCAGGAAAGCTTTGCCAGTACGCTGGTCAAGTAGAGTTGCATTTCCTTCCTTTTTCAGCTGTTGTGCACTCTTTTACTTTTTCTTAAATTCAGCTGCTGTTATTGTTTAATTAGGCAGATCCAACATTTTTGAGTGACGGACTCTGCTGAGTTGTGCTTCATCCCTCCTTCTTTCCTCTTAAGTGAGAGGAGTGCACACCCACGGTGGTGTGTCCTGAGCTGTCCTGCTGCGGCGCCAGTGCAGTGTGGATTTAGGGCAGAGTACTGTTGTGCAAACAGGACACCCCCACCATAAAATTGTTGACACACAGGGGACAGGAAAATGATGAATGATGAAGAAACAGATAGGCCTAATCTGCGAGACGGATGCATATCATTTGAACAACTAACACACTATCTCATCCGAGCGCGGTTCATACACATGGACTGTACAGACTTGCTACACAATACATAGTACTACCCCATATTGTACTTTAATTACTTATGTTTAATACTACACTATAATTTTACATTAAAAGAGTTTTGACTGTTTAGAGGTTTGAAAATGCTAGTAAGACTGTAGGGAATGCTATATATGTGCATTTCATTGTTTAGCCTGCTTCCAAACTAACTAGGCCAGTACTATTAATTTGCCATAGTGCATCTACTGTAAAAATATGCTACGTGTAGGAAGTTCTCAAATGTATCATTTGTTACTTTGATTGCTGTATTTGAAAGAATTGAAATTTGAAATTCTTGGTAATTAGGCATTTCTGGTAATTAGGCAGTCACAAGCAACACTGGTCATGCATTCAGTCTTCAGTCTGCTGAATTACTGATAACTTATCGCAAGACTAAATTTTGAATGACTGCCTACATGCATGTATAAGCCTATAAACCTACTGTAAGTTTCAAAGCAGTGTCTTCACAGTAGACCAGGAGACATAACAGGCTAAGTTTGTCAGCAAAAGAATGAATTCAAAAGCAATTGCAATTTGCAACGAGCACGAGTTTGCAACGAGTCTGGGTGTAAACTATTGTGATGCAAATAAAATTATCAACTTAAAAATACTGAAGCTTTACAAATTAAAAAAAGCAACCCCTTTTAGCAATTCAGTGAAGTCATTACTGAGGTCATGTCGAAACAATTTAAAATGAAATGTAACTATTTAAATAAGAAATTTATTTACCAATTTTTCTCTATTAGTTATGCTGTCTGTTGAAAATGTATAGTCTCCCTAAATGTAGTCAAGTTATTTCCCTACTCACCTCACTTCATTGGCTTCCTGCTATTACTCGCATCAAGTTCAAAGCCTTGTTGCTAGCATGCAGGACAGTGAAAGGGACAGTCCCCTCATACCTACAACCGCTCTTCAGACCCTATATTCCATCAAGATCACTACGCTGTGCAACTATGGGGCAACTAACTGTCCCATCCCGATGGGGTTGCACCTCTCAGACATGATCCCTGTCTGTACTGGTCCTTCAGTGCTGAAATGAGCTCCCCATGGAGTTTAGGACAGCGGAATCACTTCAGATTGCATTTCAGTTCCACCTCAATCGCCACTCCCTAACACCTGCTACCTCTAGTGTTTCATGTTGATTGTACGTGTAGTATTGTGGTGTATTTTGGATTCTGTGTTCTAGTGACTGATGTATCGTAGCATACTTGGCTTCTGTTGCCTAGTCAGATTGCACAAGTTAACTTGTGGTAGGGCTTGAATGATGTTAAGCTCACACTCACATGTCTGGGAGTATTGTTAGCCTGGTCTGACACTGAATGGAACCACTTATGTTCTATTGTGCTGGAAGTTGCTCTGGATAAGTGTCTGCTAAATGGATGTGATGTAATGTAATGCCTCCTACAGGTTTTGTCAGTTTCCCTGCACTGTGTTCAAATCTGTGCAACACTGCCACACTGTGTTGATACTAAGTAACACACTACAAAATGCTGGATACTTGCATACTACTTTTTGTTTTTATAATTATTTATGTGTGATATAATTTCTGATAAACAGACCTGTAGAAACCTAGATATAAAACTCTAGCTTAATAGTAAAAAAGTGGCCGTAGATGTTCACTCGGGTAATACACAAATACACATGGGATGTCTCAGCCTATTTATTCATGCTTTAACCATTACAGATTTCATTGCATTTTTATGATTACTTTCTTTCATTTATTTAAAATGTAATACCAGTTTGTAACCAGGAACAATTCAGTTACGGTTGATCATTGGGGGATATGGAGGGGTGATGAACATGTGGAGCAGGAAGGATCAGGTCTTTGATCCATACGGTGGGAACCAGGTGTTTGGGATGGGAAAATAGGCCGGTCTGGGGTGTGGGCAGAGTAGACCGGTAGGTGCTCCAGGTGTGGTGGGTGGGGGAGCAGGACAGTTTGTAGGAGCAGAAAGATGGTCAGGATTCATTTCTCACTGCAGTTGAGGTTTTCATTAACTTTGACAATCTAAAATGTGTTATCCATATCTACAGTTGAAATGAATATTTGATAACTGGAATTTGATCACTGGGGTCGGAGTCTAATTTGTTGTAAGTAATCTACAGTAGTAAGGTGAAGTGCGCATGCGTACAGCCGTGGCGCTTCCTTGCAACTCTTTGCATCAGCAGTGGGTCGGGTAGGTGACGTCGGCAAAACTAAGAGAGCAAGGTGTTGTGAATCTTCATGAACAGTGCACATAACTTTACACATTTATTTGTTAGCTTGCGCACCGATGCTACGTTGCATATAACTGGATGTAAAACTGTTACTTTTGCGAAGGAGTAAGATTGGCAACTTGTGTTTAGCGTGGACTGAAGGTATGTAACAGTAATCGCAACAGCTATTATAACTAGTAGAATTCAAAGTAGCGCCATTCATGAAAATCAACAGCATGCAAGGCATAGTTGTAGGCTAATGACATACAAAGATATTCAACATGTATCTCCTTCAGAACGAGGAGATACATGTTGAATAATTCATGAGGAGGTGTGGTGGCCACGGGGATTAATATTAACGAGGCCATCAGTGCGTGGCTACAACCTTATTGGTATGTTTCTGTTATTGTAGCTTAGCTAGCTAGCAAGTGAATGTCAGTTAGTTAACCAGTATCCCTGTAATTAGCTAAAGCGCGCTGGTATATTAGGAAGCGTTTGGACATGTGTGCAATGAATACCTTGGCGGTTACGCTTTGTCTGCCACACATATGCAATTAACGTTAGCACATATTTCGTTGAAACCGGTTGTGATCTTGCTTCCTTGTCAGCTGGCTAACTAGTCTAGCAACTTGGTCGTAAGCATATAGCTGTAGCTAGCTAGCTTCCTTGCAAGTTTGCTAGCTTCAATCATTTACCCATCCGGCTAGCTATTTACTGTGTCTAGAACCGTAGACAAGAGATTTGTTGTTTTCTATGTGTACAAGGTTGAAGGGGATGGCGACAACAGAGCCGAGCCTAAGTCCGGGTCCAGTACCCACAGCTGAGTCCCTTGTTCCCGCTTGCATGTTTGCGCCGGACCGAGGATGTGGGGAGGACGCGCCCGGTACAGAAGACTGTGAGGACGGCGAGACATTCAACGGCGAGGCCGCGGATCACTTAGACTTTACCAGCAAGGTAGGCCGCATGTCATGTAGCTCGCTATTGCTAACGTTTTTAATGATAACGTGTTTGCTTTCATGTGTATTGCCCATATATTTCCATGATTGTAATGTCTAGGTAGTGGTTTTACAGATCTAGTTAAATAGTGGCGCTTAAATACGTCAACCCTTGTTTAGCTTGCCAGTATTCCTGTATGGTTAGCTGGCAACTTGGTGATACACAAATGAATGACACGTCTTTAGTCGTGGTGCAGTGTACCACTTAGGCAGAGCTCACTAAATTACCGTTTGCTACCTAGGTAGCTACATAGGGTAATGACAGTGGCAAGAATATAATTCAACGCTTTAACATGTTTAGCTCGTTAATTGGCTAACACGAAGTGGGTACATGACTAGCGGTACTTTCAAAAAAGTTGAGTTTTGAAGGAAGCTACATTCCTTTGGTATTTTAACCTATCTACTCAGAGTTTTTGTAATACTACTGTCATTATCAAGTGTTGAGCAAGATGAGGTAGTTTAGCAAAGTAGCTAAAGTGCTAACCATTAGTGCTAAACATAGCAAGTTTAGGTGTGTTCAAATTAAAGAATCAGTTCTTTATACAACGCTAAATGATAACAACCAGCAACTGATATCAGAGTTCACCTTGGGAGTTCAAGACCTAAATGAATGATAGCAAGTGCTAATTTGATTTGAGTTCGCTGCAGTTGTCCCACGGGCTATTTACATACCCTAGATTGTAACATGATGCCAAAGACACGTAGCTGGCTGTATACATTGCTGTGTTTGTAGAAGGGAATCCTGTTGGACACTGTCGGTAGCTAACAAGCAAACATGCAATTTTGTCAACGACCGTAACTTAAATCGTGACTGCCATCCTTTACCACTTTGATGATTTACATGGACTCAAGCTTAAGAGTGCGTAATACTCTTATGCTTGATTCAGACTTGCTGGCAGTTGATCTGGCTTGACATTTGACATCAGGCACATTGTATGAATGTCTGCGTCAGGGCTGCTAGGGGACAAAAGTCCCAGCCTTTGCCAAACGGTGACCGTTTCTCTTGTGATTTTCCCATTCTTTCCCAGCTTTTCGTGTGTGACCGGGGCTGTGGGGGCCTCCCCTCTGCAGGTGATGTCACAATGCCCCGTATTGAACAAGTTGCAGAATTAGCAAACAGGCAGTATCAGCTCACCACTGTGGGGAATCCCAAACTGCCAGATCTGATGAAACTTAGGTGTAACTGGAAGGCTGTTATGCATGGAATGTTATTGTATTGTTGTACATGTTATTAAGTTACAGTTACATTGCAGAAACCAGCATGCCGTTTCACAGCTTGCTATGCTATGAAGGGTATCATTGACCATTTCCTTATCTTTATTCTCCAACATTAATCTGTACACAATCTAATCGACACAAGGCATTGTCTTTGAATTTACCCAGAATGGTCACTTGATTGTCACTCATCCGAGGTTTGTTTTATCTAAAGGCAGATTTTATGAGATCAGCAATAAAAGCATGACTGAGTTTGAAAGACCAGCACTCGCCATGTGACATGGGAAGTGCTAGGAAGGGCAGAGTTGGCAGCGTGATCACAGATAAATCGCAGACACACTGGAGCACCTTGATGATGAACTTGTTACGCTGGAAAGGTCAGAGTTGGAGATCTCATTTCAAAGTGAATAATACCCGTTCTGAACCCCTGAAGAATGCAAGTTCATGTCAAGCGCCAACAGTTCATCAGACAATTAATTTTGTTGCCTGTTTAGTTTATGGACTGAATACATGTTGAAGTGTCTATGATATTGATATTAGTAAAGCTGAGCAGAGTGGGCTCTAGCAGTCATCAGATGGACAGGAGTGTAGCCTTGATTTGTAAGCCGGTTATCAACGTGTGTGGGAACGGTGACAGCTGTGGGTCCAGCAGGGGCCCAGTCATGAGAGACTGAGTGGTGTGATGGAAGGAAAAAAAAAAAAAAAACATGGTGCTTTTCTCACCCTGCGTCGCACTGTGCTTTCATGTGTGAGTGATTTCGCACAGAGATCTATAGCATGCATATATGGCTCTGTCACAGTCTGCAGTGTGGGCGTACCTGTGCCACAGCAGATGCAGGCAATGGTGTGTAAAGAACCTTTAAGTGGTGTTGTTCAGGTGAATGAAACAGTCTTGTGGATTGAGCTATATTTGATGCGCTTGCTGAAGTGAGTCAGTCTGTTCTATCATTAAGCAGTCATGCTCCTTTCATTGTGGTGATGTCCCCCATCCCAAACAGAACAAGAGCATACCCTGCGTCATTTTGTCTGGTAAACGCTTTAATATATGTCTCTTCCTGCATCTCCAGATCCCTTGTGTTCTCTGATGCATCCTAGCAGCAGATCCCAAGGATCAAGCCCAAGTTAACGTCATGCTCTGCCAACTTCTTAAAGAGCATTCATGCGCCCTGAGACTGTTTTTGCTCAGTGAGGATTCTTGGGCCTACACGGTCATGTCGGTTAGAACAAGACCAACGTGCTCCATCCTCCTTCACAACCGTTTTTCTGTTTGATGTTCAGGACATAAACACCTTCTTTCTGAGGTCTGCTTTTGAACATCTCGTGCTTGATAATTGTCTGGTAAAACACTGGAATCAAACTCTTTTTGATGATGGGGTTCCTGCTTGTGAACCCAAAGAAAGGACTATTCAAACAAGGTTGCAGTTGGAAGGTAAAAATGGCAACTTGCTGAACCTGGAGGAACAGAGAGGAAGGGAACATGGCTCAGGGTTGGTCTCTAAGAGATTGGTGAAAAGGAGGGAGAACCGCGAGCACAGCATTTACAGGCTGATTAAACGTGGGGAAGAGTTTAGGAAACATGCTGTGTGAGTGATTTAATTGAGGCCCGATGTTAATTTGTGCTGGAGGGCACAAGCTTCCTTTTTTAAGAATAAATGCAGGGGTGAGGAGAGGCCTTCCTGCTGAGTTATGTGAGGGCTCTCCTCATTTGTGCTAGAGTTGAAAATTTATGCAGAGATTAAGTATTGGGAACCATAACACTTGTTTCTCTCAACATCTCTCTCTCTCTCCCTCTCTCTGTCTCTTACTCCCCCCCTCCTTTTGTCTCTCTCTCTCTTTGTCTCTCCCTCTCTCCCTTTCTGTCCCTGAGGGCACAATCCAGTGACACAGTATTGCATTGACCCCTGTCATTGTCTGCTTGTCTCTCTGACCCATGGCGGTGGTATTGGAGTGGCCGCTGCAATGCTGTAGAGTAACAGCGCTCGTCTCTCTCTCTCTGTCTCTCTTGTTGGCAGTTTGCACTGGTGAGCCCCAGCGGGGAGCAGTATGACTCGTTACTACGGCAGCTCAGGGAGCGCATGGAGGAGGGCTGTGGCGAGACCATCTACGTGGTGGGAGTGGGCTCAGGTGAGAGAGGCCCTGTCTGGTGTCCCTATCAGTCCCTGCCCTAAATTCTGTCCCCTCTACATACCGGATCACAGCCCCGTCAACATGAACACAGTAATGCAGCTCACAAGCACAGTGGGCCAAGGTGTGCGATGGACAAAGGAGACACAGTACACCCTGGCATTGGCCTTTGCATGTGTGGAGTTTAATGTGTGATGCCCTCAGGGAGACGCTGACCATCACCGCCTCGCCAACAATTTACCGGAAGCCATTTTGCTTATTTCAGACCAGTGCATTCCACCCATTAGAACCCGTCAGGAAAGAATCGGCTCTTTCTAATTGGCGAGCCTTGTGGACACACAAACGAAAAACAGATAAACTGTACCGCTTGAAAGTCAAATGAATGCTGACACGTGTGATTTTTGCAAGAGGGGTGCTGTGCGTCTAAGGTCAATGAGGAGCTGCTGGACTCATGACTCGTGTGATAACGCACCCCCTGCCTGTGCCTGCTTCAGCGTGCTGCCTCTGACCCAGGTGACCCCCAGCGCACAACTCGTTTAGCCTTTAGCCTGCCAGCGCTCAGCCTAGCTCTCCCAGAAGAAGCAGGTCAGAGGGCAGGTCCGCTGAGGGCCCGTGGGTTTCTCCTTACTGCATGCCTGTCACACTAGCCTTGTTTTGACTCCCCGTGGCTGCTCCTTAATCAGTGTATTGAGCTTCCCCGCAGTAACTGGAGATAATAGGCACCCACAGGGCCGTTCTCTGAAAAATTATCGTTCGTTCTCCTTGCAGTTATCTTTTAATGTGTATATCGAATTCAAACTCAAAATGAATTATAAGAGTTCTGGGAAAAAAAATAAAATCAATAAGAATCTGAAACTTAACTCCTGTTGGTAAATGAACACCCTGGGGAAAATGTTATGTTTGATGAGCTTTGCACGCGCCAACTCTTACAAAGCACATTTTGTAAAAGTGTGTTCCTCGTACAACTACTCTAGGTGGCTTTTCAAACTTAACTGGGATAGCACGCCAGTCTTGTGTTACTTTTATTCGTGATCGCACGCACTACATGAAAGGACACCCCAGCCCACGGCACTGTACACTCACTGTAAGCCCCCTTTTCTGCACACACCAGCCACGTGTCTGACCCAGGCCAGCCTTTGGGTCAGAGCGTTGTTGTGGACGGAGCTGATTTGGCCCAGTTGAGCCCTGGTTCATACCTCTTCTCGTGCTGTCTTCTTTTGTTACTCCGATTTGAAAGCGTTTTTATTCACCCTTATTGCTGAGGTCCTTGCAAGGCCATTAGGGCAAGATACTTACAGTATATAAGGATAAACCCTCATCATAGTATCAGTCCTTGTGATACAGGAGCAAGGACGTGGGTGCAGAATAGCAAGCACCACATCAGTGATAAAGCATTGAGGTGACAAACAGTGCCACAGTAGACATGCAACCAATCTGATGCCAGGTGTTTATATGGTGCTTAACATGATCATGAGAGAAAGCTTTCCCAATGTCATAGGAGATGTAAGCATAACCGTAATAGTAGCAGCAATGTCAAGCATTAAGTTGTACAATCTTTTGTAGGCTTATTTTGTATCTTAACTTTGAACAGTGGTCACCCACTAAATGCATGCTATTAGTCTTTCCCAAACACCATTTTTTGGTTTGCTGTCAATTAAAAAAAAAAAAAACATTTTCCACAATGGTTCAGTCTTTGTGTACAAGTGACAGGTTTCAAGGTCATCCTGAAACAGATTTATATTATGGTATATTGTTCCTCCTGATTGTTAACAGTTAGGCATAGCCCATAAGTTTGATTTATTTTGATCACTTTTCCCCATTTAAACATCAAAGGCATTTGTGGCCAGTTTAGCCAGAGTTTTGTGTCTGTCAGCATTCCCCTGCATCTGTTCTCTCCATTTCAGATGGGGGTGACTACGGGCTGAACGAGAGTGACATGGAGGCGTCTGTCGCCACGGTGAGGTCTCTAAGTGAGCAGCTGGGGGCTGACCTCATCCTGCTGCGAGAGCGGAACGAGACGGGCGGGCGTGTTCGCGACTACCTCATCCGCCGCAGGGTGGGCGAGACCGACTTCCTGGAGGTCAGGTGAGGAGGAGGGGGACAGGGCGAGCTTCCTGTCCGCAGGCAGTCGTCGGACAGAGGGGACATTTATATTACATTTACATTCATTCATTTGGCAGACACTTGTATCCAAAGCGACTTACAAGTGAGACAGAGTGCAACACAAGCAAAAGTCATATACAGAATCACAATATTAGAAGTGCTGCATGACCAAGTTTCAATAGTTGGCCAGACAAGGTACAAGCTAGTTGGTCGAGACACAAGTGCATTAAACCATTAATTTTTTTTTTTAAAGGAAAACATAGTTTAGGAAATAAGAAATTGCTTTAGGTGGTAGTGATTCAGGTGATCGGGTGAGTGCAGAAGAGCTGTGGGGAGTATTGCTTCCAGTGCTTGAGTCAAACATACGTGCCACACGTGTGCCAGCTGTTGAGATCGGCGGAAGACGGATGTTAGCGCGATGTGATCGGTGGCTCTGCCTGTCCCCTCTGTCCGTCAGGGTGGCGGTGGTGGGGAACGTGGACGCGGGCAAGAGCACCCTGCTGGGCGTTCTGACCCACGGCGAGCTGGACAACGGCCGCGGCTTCGCCCGGCAGAAGCTGTTCCGCCACAAGCACGAGATGGAGAGCGGCCGCACCAGCAGCGTGGGCAACGACATCCTGGGCTTCGACCAGGAGGGCCAGGTGGTCAACAAGCCCGACAGCCACGGCGGCAGCCTGGACTGGACCAAGATCTGCGAGAAGTCCTCCAAGGTCATCACCTTCATCGACCTGGCCGGGCACGAGAAGTACCTGAAGACCACGGTGTTCGGCATGACGGGCCACCTGCCAGACTTCTGCATGCTCATGGTGAGGAAGGGAGGGAAGAGGCAGACAGGAAGGGGAGAGTGGGTGGGAGAGCAGGAAGGAGGAGGGAGAGAAATGGCATGTTTATCCTTTATTTTCCCCAGGAAGTCCCACTGAGATTGATATCTCTCTCCCAAGGGAGACACAGTGGGTGAGACTGTCAATCTGACAGTGAAACAAACAGGCATGCAAGTCCTTATGTAGAGCTACTTTTCTGTCTCACATATCATACATTCAAACAGCTGGATATTTAACCGAGTCCTAGGATCCAAGGGCAAAGCTCCTCCTGGCAATCGAACCGTCAACCCGTGTGTCATGAGCCCTGGTCCTTCCCACTCTGGCACTATACACAGAAACATGGAAAAAGCAAATTTCGTATCTCATTTTCTAACTCACTAATTTCCCTCACCCATTTTTTTCTTTGTCTCCCTTTGGCTTTGTGCAGGTGGGCAGTAACGCTGGCATTGTGGGCATGACGAAAGAGCATCTAGGCCTGGCACTGGCCCTTAATGTGCCTGTCTTTGTGGTGGTTACCAAGATAGACATGTGTCCGGCCAACATCTTGCAAGGTGAGAGGACTGGCCTTCATACTACAGTCATGTCTGTGACTCATATTGGTCCCATTACTGCAGTGAAAGTAGTGGTGTCAGGTGAGCTGGAAACAGAGGAGGTGCAAGCCTTACCTTTAATCCAGTCACTGGTTGCAGCTGTTTCTGTTTACTTTCCTCAATTAACAATCAAATAGTTAATTTGCTGAATATCCAACACAAGTAGGTATAGCTATGTGTAACATTATTTTTCCTTACATCATAAAGTTCTGGCATTTATAATATCCAGTTTATTTGAGCTTGTGGGTAAATGCACTCTCTGTCTGTGATGGAATTCAGGGAATATTGACAGAGTAAATATCCATTAATCTGATCTTTGCAGATCGGGAAGTTTAATATTCATGAAGAAGTTTTGAGCAAACAGAAGTTTTTATGCTTGCCATTATTACTCAAAGCTGGTCTCCAGTTGAGAGAGGAAAAGTTGAAAGTATAGTTCTGTGAACTTCAGTTGATTTTACTCAAACTTCATATTGTCATTTATGTTGTGTATTTGTCATTTATGGTCTGTTACAAAGATGTTATAATTTAACACAAAATTAAAAGAAACTTTGGGATTATTTTCTAAATAATTATACAGATAATTGCTTTTCTTGTTAATCAAACAGACAGTCTCATTGTGAGACTGTTTTTCTTCACATCACTTCTCAGAATTGAAATGATGAATTATGGAATTAAGTTTAGTTAAAACAATTTAATAATTTCAAGAATTTAGAAAAGAAGAGGAAGGAGAAGAGAACTTTTCATTAAATGTGTGTATACATATATAGTTCTGTGCCGTAAAAGCTAGCATGCAGTCTTCAGAAACTCTGCTGTTTAATGAGCATTTAAAATGCAGATTATTCATGAATCAGATTGACGAATATCAATATGTCATCAATAACCAAAGGTAATTACACACAAATCCAAATAATCTGTATATAATAAAATGCTGCACAGGTTTAAGATGTAAAGAATAGTAATGCTATCTAAATAAAATTGGTCCACATTATACCTATCGGTATTGATTATATAGTAGATTAACTGTCTGTTCACTGAGGAAAGTGAATAGAAACAGTTGCCAAGAATGATCGGTTTAAAGGTGAGGCTTGCACCTCCTCTTCCCAGCTCAACAGCTACCACCGAGTGCAAGGTGTGTAAAGCTGATGGCATAGAGAAATCACACCAGACGGATAGAACAGGATTTATTTGGTCACGTTGTATGATGCTGTTTAATCTAATTTGAGTGAAACTGAGCTCGTAAGTAAACTTACAGCTCAGTAAAACATTCTCAGGGGAAAAGAAATGCAGGCTCCATACTCATTTTTTGAGAGCTGGTATTTTACTTAAATTATTTAAAATGTTAATGTGATGTGTGTGTGGGGGAGAAAGAGCAGCTCCCTGCGTACCTAAGTGTGTGTCCCTGCTGTTTGAAAGGGGAGTTGTGCCTGTGTCTATGAAGTGTTAATTTGTCTGTGCTGTCTCCCAGAGACCCTGAAGCTATTACAGAGGTTACTCAAGTCCCCAGGATGCCGGAAGATTCCTGTTCTGGTGCAGAACAAAGATGATGTCATCGTCACCGCCTCCAACTTCAGCTCGGAGAGGTAGCGTCACACTGCAGTGCCCTAATGCTAGCAGTTCATCACAGCATCTATTATTTACTGGTCTATTTACTCTGTTGTGTCTGGCGATACTTGCTGTCAAAGCAAGCAGCAAGAACAACCCAGAAATGTGTAGCCGTTTATTTTATCTTTCTTATAGAACAAACCTGAGTGGTCTAGTCCATTTTCTAGACAATCTTCCTTGTTTCTTTTGTGAATCCTTGTGTGTATTTGTGTTCGCAGGATGTGCCCCATCTTCCAGATCTCCAACGTGACAGGGGAGAACATGGACCTGCTGAAGATGTTCCTCAACCTGCTTTCCTCCAGAACGTCCTACAGCGACGAGGAGCCCGCTGAGTTCCAGATCGACGACACCTACTCTGTACCGGTAGGTCTGACACACGGACACAGACGCCCACAATGAAAACACAGACGCACACACATCCAGTAACATCCATTCCTGTTTCCTGTTTTCCTGTGTCCTGATTTCCCTTAGGGTGTGGGCACAGTGGTATCAGGGACTACGTTACGCGGATTGATACGACTGAACGATATCCTGTTACTCGGCCCTGACCCCCTCGGCAACTTCGTCCCTATCGCTGTCAAATCCATCCACCGTAAAAGGATGCCGGTAAAGGAGGTGAGGGGGGGTCAGACAGCCTCCTTCGCCCTCAAAAAGGTCAGCCTCTCGCTGCTTTGGGCAGCACATTCTTGTTTTTTCTGCCTGGGTCAGCGTTGCTATCGTGCGTCTCTGCTGCCGTTGTTTCTCTGTCCTGCTGATATAACATCTGTTTCTGTGTGCGGACATGGATTCAGCCTTGCTTTGGGTTTGTATGTCACGCCCTTCCACATTCATCCCTTCAGATCAAGCGTTCCTCCATCAGGAAAGGCATGGTGATGGTGTCTCCCAAGCTCAGCCCGCAGGCATCATGGGAGTTTGAGGCTGAGATCCTGGTGCTGCACCACCCCACCACCATCTCACCAAGATACCAGGCCATGGGTGAGCCTGCCACACACTGCATGACTACCGTATTTTAATACTGCCACACAGCATTTTTGCCATACTTCTGTACTGCTGAACTGCAGTACCGCCATGCTGCGGTGTTGACAACTCCCCTCCACCCCTTCAACTAGGCACCCACCTAGTCTTCCACACTTCCACACTGCAATACTGACCCCATCTCTCTACAATCTCAGCCGCATGTACGACCAAGTTTAAGTCTGTGACACGGAAAAAGAGGTTCCCAGGGAAAGTTGGCTGTGTGTGAATTGTGGCGCCTGCACCCTATAAAACTTTCTCTGAAATACTCAAACATTGATACTATCTCTGATCCAATTCTCCCACGTACTAAGGCAGACTTTGGAACTGTCTGTCGCCTTTATGTTCCAGTACTGACACACTGTATCAGTGAGAGAGAATAACGCCATCTCCTCTGAATTGTAGCATTTGGGTGACGAACAAAGGTTCTGTAGCACTTGTCTACCTCTTAAATGGCACCTGGGTGTTTTTATGGGAAAATAAAACCGAGGGAAGGTGTTTGATAGGATGCACCGATCATTTATAAGTCAGAGCTGTGAGTGCCAGTGCCTTGAAAATGCGTTTGGTACAGCCAACTGAACACTTTCCCTGGGGTTGCGTTTCTGATACACGTTGACCTTTTCCTGAAATATGAACATTTCCAAATTAATATGAGATATGCACGTTAAAGGAAATTAACAAGCTGCTGAATCTTTCAGAGGAGTGCTTCATATACCTTTGAGTAGGCAAAGTGAAAGATATTTGGTTAACCCAAACCCTGAAAGTTACATCCAAGTCCAAAATAAAACTTAAATTACATCAGCATCTCAGTTCTGACTGCAGCCTCTCATCTATTTTGGGTCTAAACTGAAAGCACTTTTGCGTAAAGGGAAAAATTGGTCATTTTCAGGATGAGTTCAGATTGTAACTTGCAAAACGTCAGTTGAAAAATATTTTTGCCCTGACCCTAAAAACGGCTAAATATTGCTGATTAGATGGCAGTTGAGTAACTGTGTACCAGTATTTTGATTAACACGCCTAATTCTGATTGCAGTCACCTGTCTGTAGACTGAGCCCCTCCCACCCTCTCTCACAGTCAGTGTTGTCTGTGGCTGTCGATACACAAACACACGCTTGTCCATACACACACACACACACACACACACACACACATTCAATTTATGTGCGGGGGACTGCTGTTGTGCTCTTAAGATGGGTATTTAAAGTGCTTCAGTTGTGTAAATTGATAGCGTAAATTCTAAGATATGCGAGTCGCGCTGGGTAAGAGTGTCTGCTTAATGTATGGATGCACCGGCATTTGCAAACCTCCGGCCTGCCTTTATATCTGCGTGTTCCAGTTCACTGCGGAAGCATCAGGCAAACGGCCACCATCCTGACCATGAACAGGGACTGCCTGCGCACGGGAGACAAGGCCACCGTGCACTTCCGCTTCATCAAGACCCCCGAGTACCTGCACACGGAGCAGAGGCTGGTGTTCAGGGAGGGCAGGACCAAGGCCGTGGGCACCATCACCAAGGTTAGGGGGGGGCGAAGCCACGGGAGACCCACGCTCTCTCTTACTGACAGGAAGGGGCTCAGACAGAGTGGATGCAGGGAGGACAATGACAAGGGGCTGGATATGATATTTCAAATCTGACTCATCGATTGATATGAGGCTTTCAGACCATCACATCTTAAAAAAAATATGAGACTGACAATGAAAAGATATGAAAAGAAAAAAAAAATGTTAGCAAAAAGTCATCATTTTATTGTGTGCTTCGGGGGTTCCCAGCTCTTATACTGTTGCTGACTGGCTGCCAGGAAAGCAAATATTCCTCAGTTCATAGAGAATTGTCAGTTTGAAAGTACATAGTTAATCAATAACTGCAATAACCAAATTCAGCACATTGAATTTGGTCCAAGTTTGAGGTCTAATTCTGAAATTCAAACATCAAGAGACCTTGCCGCTCTGTCACCACTAGGTGGCAGCAACACCCTGGACTCACATTTGGTTTTTAAGACAATCAGTTTAAAGAGAGCACTTAGTACTACCGATTTTTTTGTGATGAGGTAAATCCATTAGCCAGTCTATGGCTATGCAAGAGGATGCTTAACCTGAAATAATCTCATAAAGTGATCTGATTTAACAACCCGAATTTAATTTAGGGTTAATTTACTGTCTGCTCACATTCTCAAAATATTTCAGAGTAAAGGATAATATAAATTTTCCTATCAAGCCAGCTGGATTTTTTAGTGATATTAAACATAGAAAACTAATATGGTTATATCCTTGAAATAACCAGCTCAGCTTTAGAAACAATTCATGCATTTACATTAAAAATCACACATCTACATTTTAACAATTCATAGTTAAACTGATACTCAAGCACATTTACAAATAGCCAATAGAATACATTGGCAAATAGTGAATATGCAAAAAGCTTGATGGTCCTGTTGCTGTTAATCACATTTCAGCTTTTGCAGTCAACCAATAACCTGCCCTCCAATGCCAAGCCCCCACAAATGAAGATGCAGTCTACCAAGAAAACCCCGCCTCGTCGGGAGGAGGGATCTGCACCAGCAAATGAGGAAGCAGCACCCATGGGGCGACCGGCCAGTCCACACACAGCACAGCTACAAGTGAGTGGGGGCCAGGCAAGGCATCTTTGGTCAGACTTGCTCATTGCCAGATATGCATATGCCACTGAGAGCTGAAGTACGATCAGTTGTTTTTGTAAGCTGTAGAGGGAGGGTGATGCTGTTGAATTAAAGTGGGAAGTTAGTGATGGGGTAATAAAAAGACATGTTGAAAGACTGAACATACAATGGGGGTGGGGGGTGCACGGAGAAGGAGGAAGAGAAGGAGAAGGTTGAGAGCTAAAGATTGTGAGTTAAAGACTTTTCCTCCCCGTCGGCAAACGCTGGCGGTCGGAGCAAGTGTATTTAGCCTCGCCTGTAGATTAGGCTCCATCAGCCTCTGTCTGTGTGGGCCTGATTACTGCTTGCTTCCAGCCCCCCTTATCTCTCCAGCAGCTTCTTCTGTCTGCTCCAATCTGCCGGCTAATCTCTCTGTTTCTCTCGCTGCCTGTTTCACCTGCTTCTATCCGCCTCTCCCCCCCGCTCTTCCCATCTCCGGTGTTCCCTCACTCTCCTTTGACTCCACTTTATTTTCCATCCTCCCCTTTCTGTTTAATTTTCCATGCGCCCCCCACTCCAACACGTTACCATTGTTCTCCCTCACCCTTTATCCTAAATACGCCGCTCCGTCGCTGCCTCTCTCCCCACCGCCCCGCTCCTCTCCCTCATCGCTTGCTGCATTAGACAGTGGGGGAGGAAGACGCGCAGAGTAAAGATGGAAATAAAGAGAACAAGGTAAAAAAAAAAAAAAGCATGCAGTGCGCTCCCCGTGTCTCCCAGCGCATGCACGTTCTGCCCTGAAAGATTTACTTGTACTTTGTGTACCTCACTGACAAACAAATGGGTAAATGGGACAGCAGTGTGGTGTAGTGTTAAGGAGCAGTGCTTGTAACCAAAAGGCTCCTGGTTCGATTTCCCGCTGGGGCACTGCTGCTGTACCCCTTAGGCAAAGCGCTTAACCCACAATTGCCTCAGTAAACGTACAGTTATATAAATTGATAAAATTGTAGTCTCTGCTAAATGACAATACATATACAACGATGTAGTGTAAATGGTGCAACAGCCGAGCTGAAAGGGCAGAGCGAGGCACCACATAGTGCTACCAGTGTCATTGAGATAAGAGCAGGCACTATCACTCAGGATGTTGTCAGGACAGCAGACTGCAGCAGTCTTTGAATCCCACTCTCAGAATACCCCTGCCCCACCTGACCTCAGCACCCGACAGCTGCCGCACAGACGGTTATGGTACATTTCCATGATGCGTGCATGCAAAAGGTGTCACCTGTTGCGGGAATGTGAACTGTGTATAGCGTCTCTGGCAGGCACGGGTAGCAGAGTGGAGCCAGTCATCATGAAGACAGTTCCAGTCACGATGACTGATGCTTGCACAATGGAAATCAGATTATGGTATCACCGAGAGGCTAACGCGGTGGTCCTCTGTTGACTTCATTACGAATCAGCTGAAGTGCACGGGCACTTCGGGAACAGTAATGATCAGTTCAGCATTGATCCCGTTAATCTCAGGTGCTGTGACACGCTGATTGATGTTAATCACAGTGGGTTGTGCTGATGCGGTGTTTGCCTTTACGGTTTCCTTTGTTGTTGTGTGATGGTGAAATACAGCAGTGCACGGATGTGACTTTGAATTTGTCTTTATTTCTCCCTTCAGCCAAAGTCTGGAGGCGGGGGCAGAAGACGAGGGGGCCAGCGTCACAAAGGCAAATCTCTGAGCAGCTCGACAGCAACCCCTGCTGGCGGAGTAGGGGGCTGTTAAACCCTAACTCCCCTCCTCCTCTCTTTTATATCTCAAATCTTTCCACGAAGCATCTCTATCCGCAAGTGCTGAGTTTAAAGCAGGACTGAGTTAACCACCCGACACAGCCGTTGTGGACCTTTAGTTTTACTCAATTATAGCTCAAAACCATTTAACTTCATTCATAGTTCCGCCTCACTCTCTGTGACAGTTTATGTCGATTTTTCCAGGCAACAACCGATTCCAGAGCATTCACAGACTAATCAGTTTTGTACTCATGCTAGCATCTGTCCGACCCGCTCATCATCATCCTCGACTTCTGACCCGTCCTCATTGGACCATCTTAGCCTTTTGGGGCTGTGGCATCTCCACAAACCTGTATTTCTGAACTGACTAATTTATTAGGATTTATTTATTAAAAAGAGAAGTCACTTTTTTTTTTTTTCTGCTGTCTGGTTCATCTAGGAGTTAAGAAAGCCACTGCATGAAAGCTGCCCTCCCAGCCCCCCTGCCCTTGCACCATGCCTGCCCTATGGGGTATGCTCTGTGGGAAGCTGCTCTGGCAGCAGACCTCACTGAATGGCAGAGAGAAGAATGATCACAGAGATACAGGGTATAGCCTTTGACTGTAAATACTCCAACCTGCAGCAGCATCGAGCTCCAGGCAGGGCCCCCCTCTTTATTCTGTTCAGCCTTATACAGATTTGTAACGTTTATGTAAAACACTTTTTGGCAAACCCTTAACTGTGTTTTCACTCACAGCATCAGTCCACTGCTGGCAGTGTGTTAGCCGACAGCCTGCCCTTAGAAAAGGCTGTGGACCTGGAGCTGACGAAAGGGCCTATAGTAACTCAGTGCCGCGCTCTAAGCAGGGGCAGACTCCAACACGACAGCGGTTCAGTCTCAAATCAAGCTCTTTGTGTGGCAGCTTATCATACGCGGCGTAGACTAGGCCCAAAGTGTGTCATCATCATAAAAGCTGGCTCAGATACTTGAACTCGGTGTTTCTGGTTGGAAAGAGGACCAGCTCAATTATTCAGATTCCGCAGATACCTAATCTGAACGCTCGTGAAAAATAGTCCCATTTATTGGCAAGAGCTGAGTTTATTCACATATCCACTCAATGGCTTGCCCATTTGTAGCAATTACTCACAGCATCCCTAATAGACACTTGATACGTGTTCAATGAAAGAGCAATTTACCTTTTCAGGATGAATGTATTTGTTAGCAACCAGTCGGGTACATCGTTATATTAATTGAAGACTAAAACGTACAGACAAGTGTGCCTTTTCAGAGAAGGCTCAAGTCAGTATTGACACAGTGGTGCATTTTGAAAGCTCTGTATGGACTTGAATACAGAACTGAATGTAGCTGAATTTGCATACATCATAAACAGATTCCTTCCTTGAACCAGTAGTTTAGGAACAGTTTAATTATCCTAAAAGGAGTGGTGGCTTTTTAGTGGAGTCTCTTGAATCATTGATTGTCGTAAAAGTTCATGTGAAAGTTATTTTCTGCACAATTTTTAGGAAAATAAAAGTTTTATACAGTGCTAACCAAAACCATCCTGACAGGATAGTTAGCATTGCATTTTTCATGTTATGAGGTTAAAAAGGTTTTATACAAAAAGACGTTTGATACAAATTAACACATTGTATAAAAAATGGAAGCCCATCTTGAAGACTGTGTCCAGTCTGTTACAACTGATGTAAGAAATTGATCAGAAACTCAGAATTAATACCGTTGTGGGTTTCGGCGGTAGGAAATGGAAAATTATGTGTGTTTTTCATTTTTCATCCATCCTGCCTTTCAGCTGATTTTAAAAGCAGTTTTATGAAGGCACTATGCTCAAACAGTTCAGTAGCTTAACCTGTCCAAAGCATTAAGTCAAAACAGTACTGAAGTGGTGTTCAATCCTGGTGATATGGAAGCCCTTCAAGATTCAGCTGCTGGTTGTTACACTTTCAGTGCATTTACAGGAGTCTGTATAAATGTGTCATGTAAATATTAAGCTGACCAGACACATAACAAACATCACATACTGCATTAGGTAGGTACCCCTTACAAAGGTTAATGCGTTACTTTTAAAAATAATATCCAAAAAGCTGTGTAGATCATACTAAAATGCCAGCTAATTGGAATTTCACTTTCCAGAGTGCTCAAAGAATTTGTTGTTCATCATCTGTGACTAATAACAGGACATTTTATATCCCAGTAAGGTGTGAATATTTATGGGAAGAAGAGGGTCATACAAGGCTGTGATGACAGGCTTAAGTGCATTTTTTAAGCTTCGTTTTCTAAGCATAATACAGTTTTTATTAGGTTGTGAGATGTTTGATTCATGAGGTGCGGGTTCAGAAAAAGGAATGCGTAGGTTGGAAAAGGCTTTTATCAAGGAGATAATCACATAAAACTGCCAGAAGTTTTTTTCCCCCTTTTTTGTAGTGCATGATTTATTTTTGAAAAATGACAGTTCAATGTATGTATGTACAAAAAGAAAAAAATAAGAAAAAATTGCCATCAAACTTATATGGTGAGTTTGTGTTGTACATCCTTTTAAATAAAATGTTATCAAGTACCAACATAATGGGGTATAGTGACTGGAAAATTACTGTGTGAAGAGAACTGACAAGGATTGATGGTACCCTTATTCAGTGGCATTAAAAAGCAAAAATATATATTAATTTGAAAACAGACCACATCAGAGAGTGTTTATTGCTCAAATCACAACCTTTGTGTAGTGATTCCTGAGTTCTGCACCGCACTCTACGTTTAGGATGGTGGTGAGGAGTAGTAGTTGAGGAGCTGGGCTCGTGACCCAAAATTTTATAGGTTCACATCCCAAGTGAGGCAGTGCAGTTGTACCGATGAGTTAGCCACTTAACTTGAGTTGATTAAAGAAATATCCAGCTGTTGTATAAATTACTTCTAAGCTATGCAGTTCAGCCTGGACATGGATATCAGCAAAGCAGATGAATCCAATGTATTAGGTTAGCTCTGGCCTAAAGTTGCTGGTAAATTAAAAATAAATCCTTGTGCAAACCCAGTAGGAACCAGCGCGCTGTCCACGGGGACCAGAGCATTACAGACTCTGTTGTTAAATCGAAAATGTTCTTTAAATCAAACGTGGGTACAGAGCGTTTTTTCTCAGCTTTTGAGCCGTGCTGGCTGAGAACATGCGAAGTAGGTTGATCACAGCAATCTCATGGCGATTCCCGCTGTGTTTGTTTGTCATCACCAGGACAGTCCTTACAGAGACTGCACACCCACACAAGGAGCTGTTCAGCAGAGGCTGAGATCAGTCCAAGATATGTCTCTGTCATTGCAGTCAAGCCCGCTGATTAAACATGCTAAGTCGCATGCCTAAAGCACTGGTGATAATTGTACCCTCATTTTAGCTCCTACTTGACAACTCCAGTGACGATGGTAAATGCAGCTTATTATTTATTTCAGCAGTTGCCCAGTTCATGTAGAGTGATTGTTGATCCGTTCACATCTGCATCAAGTTATGACTCTTATACAAGAATCATAGACGCTAAGAGACTCCAGACAATGGCTTATCTTTTATAGTATGTGGTGAATTAGTGTTTGACACTGACATGTGTCCAAAGATTGTTTTTTTTTTTTTTTGATGATCAGCCATTAATGTCTGAAGAGTCAGTCCAGTCTGCAGTCAGCACATGTCCATGTGCGATTTGGGTTGCGATTCGTCTCTGCCAGCTAGCTTGTACCTTGTCGGGCCAACTATTGAAACTTGGTTATGCAGCACTTGTAATATCGTGGCTCCGTCTATGGCCTTCACTTGCGTTGTACTCTGGCTCACTTGTAAGTCGCTCTGGATAAAAGTGCCTGCCAAATGAATAAATGTAATGTACTGGGTTGCAATGGCTCCTGCCGTGCGCATTCTGCCCCATCCAACAGCATTGATCCCGCCGCATCGATGTTGTTGGAGCAGCAACCTCTGTCATTCTGAGAAAACCAGAGAAGCAAACAATTGGTACTGCAGGGTTTCTCAGTGATTGAGTTAGAATGCAGCAGTGTTGCTCGCTCGACTCTCCCAGCCTCAGTCCACCTCCGCAGAGACAAATCCTAAGCAAGGGCGCAGTGCTCTTGGGAAAGACTGGACACGGAGTGAGCACAGCTCTGGGGTGTTCTGAAACGTGGTGGCGGATGAGTAATTCAGGTACTAGAGAGCCGCAGTCCTCCAAACACCTCACACTTAGACCTTGTCACAGCACTTAAATAGGTTCAGTCGTGACTGCGGATACCATCAAATGCACAGCAGCACTCTAGAAACCGGAGCAAAGAGGCCGCACAAACAGCCCACCCACCTGTAGGGCCTCATGAAGAGGCCTATTCACATTACGGCTGTCACTGCAGACACCAGGGTGCGGTAACTTCTGAGGCAGGAACTGTTTGTCATTGCTCAGTCCCAAGCAGGGTGTTAATGTTCATTCCTCCAATGTGAGTTTCCTGCCAGGCTTTCATTTTTAGCACGCTGTATGGTTTTACCATACTCTAGGCTGCTGGAAGTACTTATTAAAATGGAAGCAGAGAAAGCCCAGGCTTATTCATCAGTGCATTCAAGCCCAGATTCAGAATGCAGAAGTTTCTGACTCTCCCCTCTTGTTAAAATCCTGTCAAAGCACCTGACTGAGTCCACTTTTCCCAGACCTGTGTGCTCTCTGTCACACATTTAGCCGGCAACAATTAATGTGGTTGAGTCACCTCTGTCTCCTGCTAGGTGTTCAAGGCCACCAGCGGTACGCTTTACTGAGGCCAGCCACTCTTCACACAGAACCTCACTAATGAAGAGGCCGAATCTGACAACATGAAGGGAAAATAAGCACACCTCCATTGACCCACCGTGAGCCATCGTCAGGAGATGGCACACTGCTCAACCCACAATTGCTTCAGCAAATATCCAGCTGTAGAAATGACAAAGGAATGACAAACCACAACGCAATCAATCCCTGTGATGAAATCAAGAAATGACAAAGAATGATCAATTTTTGTCAAACTTGATGATCAAGTCCTCTGAGAGGATCATTATGTTCGAGCAATTTTGTCAAACTTGCACAAACTGTGTGTCATTCATGTTTTCGCGAACCTGTGTGTCAGTCACCTTTTCGCGGTGCCTGCGTCTCATCCTGCAGTAACCCTGCACATTTCAAACAGGCAACATGGGCCATGGCTGCATGTCAGTGTGAATGATCAATCAAAGACGGAGAATACAGGTTTACTTCAACAGTGACAGGCCAGAGCCACACATCTGTGTGAGTAGCTTTACCTTGGTTACTCCAGTATCTTCTGTGTTCTGGGAGAGTCTTACAAGTGCATCTGAATAAACTTGTTTATGGGTGCAGAGATATGGAGAGAGCATTTAGATAAGATAGCGAGCTATTGATTTCCGATACAGCAAGACAAATGGCAAAAACTAGTTACAGGACTAATGTTCTCCAATACAGCTGGTGTAATTTAGTAACAAGTTGCAAATCGAAATATGTGTAACACACCATTGCAGCATAGACACATTCATAATCTTCATTCATTTTTACCAAAATAGCGTTGCACTTATCTATGAGGACAGACTAAGAAAAAATTTACTACAATTTTGCTATGAGTAAGACTGACAAACTTACAACTTACATTGTTTAACGCAATGTGTTTGTAAGAATCAGCCTCTGATAGTAATCATCTTGCTCAAAAATGGGATTCATGTTAGCAGAGTGCACTGTGTACTTCTCGTAAGCGCACTATCGATTTCAGAACAATGGGAGTGAGACCGTTTTTACCTTTACTCTTAAGGGCATTCATTTGATGGAACATCAGTAGAAGCCAAAAAGTGTATATTCCAGTGCTTCCACAGCAGTGGTTGCCAGGCAGCAGGCTGGGGTGTTGCCACAGTTACCAGGAGATCCCAACTGAAGACATGATGTTAGACCAGCCTGTCACAGGTTCAGAATGGAATAATTCTGGATGTGGTTGGACCCACGGAGTCAGGCTGTGATAAGATAGGACACACACCACATGCAGAAACTATCACAAACCTTCCAAAGCAAACCAAAATACAAAGGTAGATATTGTATGAAAGTTTGAATGGGTGGCAGTGTAGCATAGTAGTTAAGGAGCAGGACTTGTGCCCGAAAGGTTGCCGGTTCGATTCCCCACCAGGGAACTGCTGCTGTACTGTTGGGCAAGGTACTTAACCCACAATTGCCTCAGTAAATGTCCAGCTGTATAAATGGATAACATTGTAAAAAAGTGTAACCGATGTAAGTCGCTCTGGATAAGAGCGTCTGCTGAATGCCTGTATGGTATTGTAATAAATGTCAATTTAATTTGCCCTAATAGCTGTGTAATTAAACTACCTACATAGGTACATGCACTCTAATACTGTGCATGTACACATTTGTTAGCTGTGCACCCTGTGTAATTACAAATGGGAAACAGGATATGTGTAACTTAGACTTGCAGCTACCATTCAGTATGTGTCTACACAGGAAGAGGGCAGGTTTTCCATATTGAGTGTGTTTGAGAAGAGTTCAGGGGAGGTGTGCACCTGTGCCAGAATGTCAGTGAGTGAGTGTGTGAAGATCAGGGCACAAGCAAAAGGCGGCAGACGCACTTCCGCCCATGGCCACCGGGGGGAGCTTGGCATCGGCCGGGCTGCCCGCGTCGGCGTGGCTGGTGCTGATGGACTGCAATGCCCCGGGGGAGCAGACGGAGGGGCTCATTACAGAGCAGGCGGCGCTTTCCGGCAGTGCACCCGCTTCCTGCAGGTCTCATTACTTACCGAGAGCTAAGGTGTCTGTCGCGTGCTGCAGATTACTCACTCAAATAAGCCACAATGCAATCTGCTACAACAGCAGAAGCGGGGAGAAATAAAAAAGGTTTCACAGAGAGAGAGAGGGAGGGGGAGAGGGGGAGCGCACGGAGCACTCCCTCTGCTGAGAAATTCCTCTGGTGTGAGCGCTTTTTCCTCATCTAACCTCGGGATAGAAACACCCACTCCCTCATCTCACCGCAGGTCTGCTGTGATTATGGGCACACAGAAACCCGGTCTCTGACCACCGCCTACCGCACATCAGCACTGCTGCTGGTCCAGTCCCTCCATAAGGGCTCTGTGCTGACGTTACAGTATGCTGTTTCCTATCGATTTTATGCTCCTAAGCTACAATGCTGGACATTACCCTCAGGTCTGCAACCAGTGCTCTGAGATCAAAACCAGGCCTAAACACAATATTAGTTGTTTAAGAGCATTGTGGCTTCCACAGATCCCCATTCTGAAGTAGAGTCACACATGTAGTTCTAGTATATCACCAGTTCAGAGCAAAGTCACATATGTAGTTATGATGAATTCCCAGTCTGGAGTAGAGTATCACATGTAGTCTTTATGCATTCCCTCTGCTGGCAACCAGTGAAGCACATATATGGAAGCTCTCTCGCTCTCTCTCTTTCGCTCGCTCGCTCTCTCTCTCTCACACCACACACACACACACACACACACACAAACTTATCCTTTTCTCCCACAGAGACTGTTTATACCACCACCCACAAATCAACTGACACTATTATACACCTGTCAGAGATGAACCCATTTTACACACTCATATCATTCTTTCTCACAATCATTTTTACAGTCACCTCTTTCTCACACTGTCTTTGTTTATATGCTTTATGTGCTCACTCACTTTGACATGCAAACCCCTTTCTGTCACCTGTTCTATATGTTTACTTGCCTATACATATTCAGTTCTTTTATGACTTCACACCCACCCGTTGCACAAATTCACCCATATTATGCACTCGCCTCTGTCTCCTGCTACTCACCTGCTCACACTCAATCACCTCTACACATTCACATCTTTCTCACACTCATTTGTACACAGACCTCTCTCACACAGTAACCTTTGTTTACGTTTCATGTGTTTTATGTAATAAACATTAACCTAAACGGAACAAACTAACACTGCAGTTCTCTGTGGTTGAAGCCCAGAGGATCAAGCCGTCCAGTGAGGATATCTCCAGAGTAGGTAGTTCTCTTTTGCTGCCTTGGACTGCCTCCTACTACTTTTGGGTTTGTTTGTTATTTTTTATACACTCATACACCACACAATCAAGTTTTTGTTTCGAGCCAGGGAGGCTAGTCGTAACACTACAAATAAACTCTCTATCACCTGTTCTAAATGCTTACTCACCTCACCTCTTCACATTCACTTCATTTATACCTTTATACTCACATAAATCTACCTGTTTTACACACTCCTCTGTCTTGTGCTCGTCCCCTTCTCACACTGACACACCTCTACATACATGTCTCTCTCGTGCTCATGTTTGCACGCTCACCTCTTTCCTACTCACACTATCATTTTCCATGCCTCTGGCATTCCTGCCTCCCAGAGGTACAGCCTCACCCAGCCTGGTGCAATGAAAGGCTCTATGCGAGAGATGTGCAGTGGTGGAGGCCTGCTTGCAGAACAGCAGGCACAGGAACACTCATTCCCACACTGCCCTCCTTTCTCCCATCTCCCACAGAGCATTACATTATTGGCATTTAGCAGACACTGTTATCCAGAGCGACTGACATAGGTTACACTTTTTTACAATGTTATCCATTTATACAGCTGGACATTTATTGAGGCAATTGCAGGTTAAGTACCTGGCCCAAGGGTACAACAGCAGTGCCCCAGCGGGGAATCGAACCGGCAACCTTTCGGTCATGAGTCCTGCTCCTTAACCACTATGCTACACTGCCGATGAGCAGTAAACTGTGTCTCACACACCGGACCGATTTCAGGCCAGCGTCAAGGCTTGTCATTTTGACTATGTGAGTGATGATGTGAAGTGGCAGGCAACCCCCCACACACACACACACACACACACACACACACACACACACACACACACACACACACACACACACACACACACACACACACACACACACACACACACACACACACACACACACACACACACACACACACACACACACACTTTTACAGGGCATTCTGGGAAATGGCCTTGAGTGGTAGGTGCAGTGTTGCCCCCTCATCAGGTCTGTGACCGACTCTGACGGATTCAGATTAAGGACAAAACAGACGTACAGCCTCCTCATGTTTCTGTTCTAGTCAGATAGTCACTGTTCTGCTGTGAACTGTTATATAGCCATATATAACCTTGCAGTACTGCTATCGTCTCATTCATTTTAACACATGAACGCCACAAACAGGTATACATCCATATATAACCTCACAGAACTGCTATTGTCTCACTCCCTGAATCACGTGCATTGAGAACAGGTATGTATTCATATATAACCTTACAGTGCTGCTATTGTCTGACTCACTTTAACATATGAGCACCACCAGTAGGTTTAGATCCGTATATTACCTTGCAGTACTGCTATTGTCTCATTCACTTTAACACCTGAGTACCACCAACACATATAGCCGGACCATTACCATTTCACTCATTGAAAGAAATATTAACAGCTGATATGTGATGCTGCATTATTGCGGCTGTCTCACACGTATAACTCATGCATAACACAGATAAACAACAGATAAACGATGCAATATGCCCTCTTTACATTCTTCCCACTAACCTCATTCACAAAATACACTTTGTGACTCTACGGTTTTTTGCTTATGTTGTATTGTACCTCATTTGTAAGTCGCTTTGGATAAAAGCGTCTGCCAAATGAATAAATGTTAACGTGATACACTGACAATCCATTCCCGATCCATCACTCACCAGCTCAAATATTCAGCACATACACAAAGAAGTTCTTTATCTCTATTCCAAGACATCCTCTCCATTTCGATGTGACACGATCATTAATACTAATGTGGCTGCCTTGGTTTCCTCAGTCTTGACAACTTGAGTGGCACTGCCACCAGATTCTCTTCATATACTAGTTTTGACCTGCTGAGGATCCCATGCAGTGGTCAGAATGCAGTTCCTGCTCATTAATAAACCTAAAAGCAAAAAAAAAAAGTCACTGCCTCAGCAAAACTTTCTTTTAATCTACAGAATTTGCATCTGTTTTCCTGGCACCTGAGATACCAGCATGAATTTAAGCAATCCTTTGCCTTATGGAGTATTCAGCGCTGTAACTCATTGCTGCACAATGTCACTCATTCACTTAATGGAGTAAGCCAGTTTTCTGCTGAGCGTTCCAACAGGTGCATTGTAATATTCACCTCATTATTTCCTCCATTCTGCTGAATCAAAATTAAATCCATTCACACCGATTTGGCTCCATCCGGTGCTTATTTTGGATGAGCTAACGAGAGAACTTTTGAGAGATGGTCTCTCTGGCAAAAGCATCATCCTCTTACTGAGGAGAAAATCCTCCATGGAACCGAGGACAGCTGGTCTGGCCCAGAAACCCGAAAATCTGGAGCGGGCTGAAAAACCTGAACAGATCCCTCAGCTTTGCTGAAATAATAATACTAATAATAACAATTTAAAAAAATCTGTCATTAAAATGTGACAAAGTCGCTGCATAACTCATTATAAAGCTCAGGACTGCAATCATCAGCGGTCGCTGTCATAAATAAATAGACTTTTTCATCTGACTGACTCAGAATTTCTGGAACCAATTTCAGGGATAGAAATAAGATTTCCATTTCAGAGTGCCTGGACTGCGTCCAGCGACAGGCTCCCGCATGGCAGCCGGCTCCAGGTACTGTGTCCGCCACTCTTTGCCCGCTTTACTTATTCTGTGCACACTTCCTCTCCAGCGGACTCCATTCATTATGCAGTCCCATTGTCGCGGCCCAAATACTTTTTTTTTTTTTTTTTTAAAGAAGCAATAACTCACACAGGCCCCCTAATATAAAAGGAATGTCTCTATTATTGACATGCTTTGACTCTAAACTCTAACTCACCTCAAACTGACAGTGTTATAGTATTGTACATCATCCACAATGACAATCTCCCCCAAGTGCATGACAGTGCTTAGCATATGAGATGCCATACCACCTCTGGGTATTCAGTACAAGGAAGGGATAGAGAGTTTATACATACTATATATTCACGTTAACACTTCCAGTGCAATTACTGTCATTACCTTTTCAGCCTGATCGTTGCAATTAAGGAGCTGGTATACCTAATGGAACTTCAGAAATTCAACTGATGGCTTGGATGTATCAGTTCGCTTTGTAAATGTGTGGTTTTGGTAAAAGTCAATGTTAGTGTGCACTGCTATACTTCATAAATTACTGTAATAGCAGAATCTGCAATGTCTCTTTCACCATTTAAATTACCACTGATTTGATAAATAGAGTTGTGTTGCATTGTAATAGTTCTAATCCTTCTTGCTGATTGGTCAGTAAACATTTTAGCTTTGCCAATACATTTACATTTATTAATTTGGCTGACGCTTTTATCCAAAGCGACTTACAAGTGTAGCAGAGTACAACACAAGCAAAAAACCATAAAGTGTCAACAATATTAGAAGCGCTGCATGACCAAGTTTCAATGGTTGGCCAGACAAGTTACAAGCTACAATATTCCAGGTAACCGTACTGGAGACTATTGAATTACCCAAATACCTTATTTTGTAAGCTTTATCAGTATGCACTATCATCAAACACAAAAAAGACAAGAATTCAAACATGATATTCCCATTAACAGGCAAATGCATGTGTTATCACTTTAGAAGCTGTGTCTCATCCATCTTGAAATATTCATGTCTTCTACCCCCAAAAAGACTCCAACATATATTTTTCATAAGAGCCAATGGGAAAGAACGTCCTCACTGCAAAGTTGTTGACAATTTGCAAAGCAGACAGTACATCTATAATGAAACCTAATCACAACCTATGCAGTGCTTGGGTAGAGGAACTGGCAAATGGAGGCTGGGGGCGGGAGGGTAGAGGGATTAAGTCTGGTGTTGAGCACTAATCTGAGAGTTTGGAACAGAGTGACTGGAAACCATCTCTGCAAAAATGGGAAGGGCTAGAGGGACATCTTGACAGCAGAGCTGAGCACAGAACCCATGAAGCAAGACAGACTGTCAATGGCAGAACAGATTCCAGCCTCTAATAAAATTGCAAGACTTTTTTCATTTTTGTCCACTTTTAATACATGTTCAATATTCATATTAATATTCACAAAATGCCACCAACTGATGAACACATTGTCAATATCCTATCAGTTAAGTTTAGCTATTATGTCAACAAGCCTGTCAAACATGATGTAGCTAGCAGCAGTAATTTAGGTAGGCATCCAGACAGGTAGCTAATGTTAGTTGGCAGGTGAAAATGATTACCATTAACTGTCAGCTTTAATACATAAGTTGACTAGACATGCCAATAGCCATGTATACAAGATTTCCACTAATTGTGGTGGAAAGCCACGCACTGTACAAACAATGTAAGTGTCACTTTTTTACCAGTTTAGATACTGAGAAAAGTTCTGAAGATGTAACTGTGTAAATTGAATCTATGTGTAATCTAAAACAGGCACTTGAGGCAGTGATATATCATGTAATTTGGCATGGCCTGGAGGTTGCAGGTACTCTGAATCACCTTTTCCCAGATAACTGCCCTCTTGCTGCACCAATATAACTGATATGCTATGATGCCTTATGCTTTAATACTTTAATAATATCATTATTTGCATTTCCTTGAAAATATTTTATATCAGAGGTTGTGTTATTCGTCTGCCCTTTGATTATAGAACGATGACATATAGAGATGATGTCATTCTTGTGAAAGCCTGGCTTGTCATCAGTGTGGAGCTGAAAACCCAGTAGGGCCTGTCACCAATGGTTATGTGACATTGCTGCAGATGAAGTTCTCAGATGATGTCATAAGAGAGAGAGGGGAGGGGTTTTAGGGTTATTGCCTAGGAAGAGTAGGAATGTTACCCTGTGTCTGTCTGTCAGCCAACTATCGCTGAATATCAGAGTCCAGCCAGAAGACATTACTACTGATGCACTATTTATATTCATATAAATGTGTGTATGTGTCAGCTCGGTGACACTTTAATAACTTTCATAACAATGTGAATATTTTTCTGCACCGTCACTTTGCTATTCAGAATCAGTCTGTCTGTCTGTCAGCCCGTATGTCAATGTGACGGTCCATGACACATGGTGCTGCAGCTGTCTGTGGTCCAGCTGCCATAGTGCCTCCCTCAGCACCATGTTGTTCCATTTGACTGGTCAGGTCCAGCAATAGCTGAATATGGAGGCAGTCCTCCTCGTTCAGAGAAGGGATGAGGGGTTTGTGCTGACTACTGCACTGACAGAGAAGGGGGAGGGGTTTATACTTACCGGTGCACTAAGTGAAGAAACTGACACAGAGAAGGAGGCATGAGATTCCCGATTACCTCATTGAGAGAGAGGGACTGACATAGAGAAAGGGGAGGGGGTATACTGATCACTACACTGACATTAATAAGGGAGAGGGGTTACCACGAACCACTGCATTGACGTACAGAAGTGGGAAAGGTTAACACTAACCACTTCACTGATGCAGAGCAGAGGAAGAGGCGTATACTGACTGATACACTGACATAAAAAAGAGTGAGGGGCGTATACTGACCACTGCACTGACATTGAGAAGAAGGAGGGGATTGTGCTGACCGCTGTGTTGATATTGAGAAGGGGGAGGGGTTAATACTGACCACCGCACTGAGACAGAGGTGAGAAGCTCCTTCAGCACAGCATTACCAGCTCCACACCATATTCTGAGCCAGAAAAAAAGAGGGGGTATCTGGAAGAAGAGAAGAATGAGTATCTAAGCATTTATATTTGGCTTAGCTATTTATGTCCACTGACACCTCTTATGTCATAGAATAATTGGAAATGTGAATGACTGATTGGGGTGAACTCACCTTCATTGAAGGAAAGAGCTGAGGGCTTTCAGCTGAGAGAAACAGTGAAGCACTTCAAGTAGGAATACACACCTGAGTGATTTTAATTGATCTATACCGCCTTGATCTGGACAGAGAAGTGGGCTGAGTGGGAGGTGTAACTATCCAGAGAAAGAAAGTCAGCTAAGGCCCTAACAGCAGAGAGGCATAGGGAGCAAGAGGAGAGGTGGTTTTTGGCTTTTTAAAAATGCCTTGATTCTGAACGTGCAATGTGTGAGCCTGTAAGAAAACCACCGCACCCTCACAGAGGAGCAGGTCCTAAACATACAGCAGTATGCTGATATCCGCCACACAGGTGAGAAACTGTTGTAGTGTGTAGCGAAGGGTGAGAGCAGTCACCCCACCCGGCCTTGAACCTGGGTCTACGGGTACCAAACATGCAACTTTGACCACGACGCCAAAGAGCCAGGCTCGTTGGTATGGCAGTCAGAGGGCATACTCAACCGTAGTGACGGCACTCCGTCACATAGTGTGACCGTGAACAGCGCTGTTAATCAATGAAGGATTAATAAATCGTCTAATCTGGCATTCTCGCCCCGGCCGCACTTTCTCCACACCTCTGTCGCCACCTGTGACGGAGTGCCGTCACTATGGTTGAGTATGCGCTCTGACTGCCATACCAACGAGCCTGGCTCTTTGGCGTCGTGGCCAAAGTCGCATGTTTGGTGCCCCGTAGACCCGGGTTCGAGGCCGGATGGGGGTGACTGCTCTCGCCCTTCACTACACCACCACTGCGTTGAGAGAAGCCGCACGCCCACAGCTCCGTCCCTCCACCCAGCCGTCTTCCATTCAAATCAAACCCCCGGCCCTCTCTTCCGTCACGCTCCGCCTCCAGCTCCATCCCTCCGGTCTCGCCTCCCTCCCCTCGCAGAAACCTCACCCCCTCCTCCCCTCCTCCCCTCTCCTCTCTCTCTCCCTCCCTCCGCAGCAGCCTCGCCGCCGCGCTCCTGCAGCAGGTGGTCCCGGTGGGACAGGCGCGGCTCCGCACCTGCCGCCTCGGGGCGCCGCGGCCCATCTGCACCCTCGGAAAGGGCGGTCTCAGAGGTTGGAGTGGGGGGGCCAACAGGTCTTTAATTAGGGCACACATCACCCACAGGACCCTCCTCTAGGAACAGTGGCAGTCACAACACCATATGGGGAGAGGGAGAGAGAAGGGGGGGGTAAGAATGGACAGAGTGAAATTTAGAGGACAGAGAGGAGAAAGGGAGTCAGAGAAAGATAATTCAAACAAGGACAAGAACACAGGGAGGAGCCACGGGGGCTTGAATAGAAAGATCTAGAAATGGGGAGAGAGGGAGAGGAGAGGAGGAGGGGAGGGGGGGGGGGGCAAGGGAGAGAGAAGAGAAAGGAGGGAGGAGATAGGAGAGTGTTAAAAAAAAAGGGCTAAGCCAGAGATGCAATAATTGGGGAGCTAAACAGCCGTGCGTACCGAGGCAGATTTAATGATCCGGTCTGGGTGCGTCGGCGTTCGGAGGGGAGTTCTGCTGACGCTGTGCGCTCGCTGGTGTATCGCTCAGACCGACGGCCCTATCCCTCATCCCCATCAGCCCTCCCCGCTCTCGCCGCCGCTCTCTGCCGCACTTGTTGCCAGGCATACGGATAATGAACTTCACCAGCTGCTGCAGGAGATGATAAGCACTGTCAACATGATGAAAGCTAAGCCCCAGAACAAAGGGGGAGGAGGGAGACATGGTGGTGGTGGTGGTGGTGGTGGTGATGGGGGTGTTCGCCGTGACTGGCAGTACGCTGGATGTGAGGCTCTGGCGCTGGCACGCCCGCCCTGTCGTTTTGTCACGCCGCCAGTCGCTGCGGGGGGGGCACGGATGCAGCGGGCCACTCGACTTCCGCGCGGGGCTCGGGCGTTTCTTATCGGCGCGCCGCAGCGAGCGCTCTTGTGGGCGCGGCGCTCTTGCTCATTTGGAATGCTCCGCGCGGCTGCGGTTCTCTGGCTCCGGGACCCCCCGTGGCCCGGAGGAGACTGTTTCAACAGACAGGACAAGGTTATCGGCCACAGTCAATATTAATACCTGACAGAATCAACTTTCGGGCAGGGAGAGAAACCCTTACTCCCGACCCCCCTCCCGCTTCCGGTGTCTCCTGCAGAGCTGTGATCCATCAGAAATACGTGACTGATTAATCGGAGCCACTGATTGGTTGAATGCTTAGTGAGGCATTACTTGTGTGTGGTGGATTTTTGCCTTTCTCCACTAACCTCATCAGCTGTGCTCTTGTGCTTAATGAATGGGTCAAGTCTTTTTGTTTCAGTCTTAGAATCAGCTCTTTCTTTGTACCCTGCCTCCTAAAAGCCTCAGACTGGCAGCAGCCATCTGTAAATTCAATGAAATGTAATGGAAGCCCATGGTGGCATGTTCTACTTCGTAACACAGGTATGTGGACATACCACTGAACCATCATGCCACTAGACTACTAAATTCAAGGCATACCTCATATACCTTAGCCACCATCAGTGTCTTTTCACGTACTGGTTTTATCATTAAATAAAAAAAATAACTGTTTTTCACAGATATTATATTCTAGCTATATTAGTGTGTATAGTGTGGTGCAGTGATCTTTCATATTAGTACCTGAGCAGCACAGCTCTTACTGTGGCTTGACAACAAGGCATACAGGGAAGACCCAAGCATAAGGAATGCCAATGCTCTGATGTGTCCCAGCCATGCAGTTCTGTTTGGAGAATGCCTCAAAGATAGGTCCACTCTTGAACAGAAGGGAGAAAAAGAGCAAAGAATGGAAGAATAGTGAGAGAGTGCAGGAGGAAGAGGCAGAGAGAGAAACAAGAAGGGAGAGAAGGGAGAGATGGGTGGAGCTGGTGGAGACAGAGAGAACGAGAAGTGGGTGGACAGTCTGAAAAAAAGAGGAGGAGGGAAAGAGGGAGGGTGAGAAGAGAAGGGATAGGGATATGGAGAGTGAAAGAGTAAGGGAGGAAAAAAGAGTGACAGAGTCTGGGAGGAATGACGGGAAGGGGCATAGACATAAACATGGCTGTTCTCTCTGTGGTTTAGACAGAGGCCCCAGGGCTTGTTTCCCCCATGACTGCATACAAGGCTTCATCAATATAGCAGAGGAATGGAAGTGATGTAACTATTTAGCATCTCTGATGTCATCACCAGAGAAGTTTCTGACAGTTTTTCTGTCTGAAATCTCTCGAGTCCTTTTCCTTGGCAGGGTTTCTGACAGACGCATCTACAGCTTGTGCGAGAGAGAGTTGAGCCCGGAGAGCTCAGCTTACTGCACTGTCCACCTCTAAAACTGAGCAATCAATGGACAGTTCCATGGTTACTCAGACAATCAGAGTTGGACAAATTATATCAACACAGAAGAACAATTACTTTACAGTTGGTACGCTGTTGGGACACTCGCTCACACACACTCGCTCTCACACACACACACACACATGCACACAAGCACATAGCAAACTTGGGTGCTATGGGGACATAAAAAGAGATTACTTCACAGCAGACCGCTGAACCATTGTGACTGACAGTATAGAGGCTCTGTGACCACAGTCTGGCTACCTTGAGAGTATAGACGCTTCTTTCAGTGCAGGCGATGACAGATCGGGCCAATGCTACACTTCAAATGTCGAAAGAACAGGTGGGCAAGGAGACTTTCCTTCCCTGAAAAGAACACAACTCTGCCCACACTTCCAAAATTCCCAGCCCTGCACGTTGTGAATAGATTAGCCATCCTCCTGGGGGAGGATCAGAAGTCTACAGCTTTGGCAGCATGTTTATGTGGCTGCCTGCTGAAGCCGGGGGATAGCAAGAGAAGCCAAAGCACCTTACTCACACCCCAAACACTTTAGGCCTCTCAGACAACATTTACTTTCTGTTTTAATTATCCAATTTTATTTGTGTTTCCTTTATTACTGTTTTTCCTCCCTACACGTTATCTGCTATTACTGTCAGTTATTAGCGGTAATTATGATTGTATTTGTGTGTTATTGTGTTATTGGTGCCCCATTCGCCATCCCTCAGCAACAAAATGCTTGTTATGCCAGCAAAGCAAACAGAATTTAACTGAATTGGATCAGAAGGAGAGAGAGAGGGCAAGAAAATAAGGAGGAAAGAATCCGAGGGAAAGGAGAGAGCGACGGCAACAGAAAAAGAGAGCAAGGTGGAGAGAGAGCAAGAGAACAAGAGGCGGAGCTGAAGAACGAGCGCGCAAGAAAACAAGAGAGTGAGAGAGAGCAGTTAAATGAAGGAGGGAGGCAGAGAGATTAAAAGGCTTCACAGCTAAAAACATAAGGCGTTTCTAAAGTAATGCCCCTTTCCATCTCCATGAAGATAATATAAGATAACCATTTCTGTGGCAACACATAAATTACAGTGGTGGAAGAAAACGTAATGGTGGCAGTTTTTCACTTTTTCTTTGGTTCTTGACATTTGTGAGGCTTCTTTGCTGTAAATCTGTGACAGACACGGTGTGGCGCAAGCTGATTCATATGCCAGTCCTGAACATGAACATGGACCGCATGCATCTTCAGAGACCCCCTCCTGGCTCACCTGGAGTGACTTTGTGGTATGCTGCTCTCTCACTCTAATTATTCTCAGATGTGATCTGATGTTGTACAATTACAGGCTGTGCCTGTGTCTTTTTTTGTGCCAGAGAATTGCTCTCAACTTTGAAGTCTGCCATGACTAAAAGGTTTTGCTGTGCAGGAGAGATTATGAACTTTGTGACAATAAAGAAGCCCTAAGGAACAAACTTTGGTGCAGTACCTTTCCTATGGGAATGTTATATAGTGAGTTGAGATGTGTTCTCTGCCCTCAAGCTGTGTGCATCTCTGTGTATTTGTGTGTGTGTGTGTGTGTGTGTGTGTGTGTGTGTGTGTGTGTGTGTGTGTGTGTCTTTGGGGTTGTTTTTGTCTGACCCTGTCTCTCTTAACATGACAGCATGCAGCAGGAGCTGGCTCATACTCTATGTTACATCCCACCAAAATCCGTGCCAGCCGCCATTCCAAGCAGGGCAGGCAGGGGGCGATCACGCACCAAGTGAGGTTGCCCATCATGCACACTAGCTATGCGTGAAATCCTAGTGGGCCTGCTAGCAGATTATCTGCTGTGGGTCCTCTCAATAGGGTGCTCCCTCTCTCCCGAGCCCCTCCAACTGTTTCAGTCCATCTACAGTGCAGACAGCAGAAATCCAACAGCTCACACATAAGAGCACAGAAATTAAACCCATCACACACACACCCTATCTGTAGGGCAGAGAAAACCTACACCTCACATAGTACTTCTTAAATTATGGATTATGCATCCAACACTTCACACAAAGGTTTCACACAGACAAGCACAGCTTCAGCTCTTATTTCTTTTACAGAGTGATACAAAATATCACACACACACACACACACACACACAGTCACAGTGTATGGAACACACAAGTATTGTAGACCAGGAAGGAAAAAATTAACATCTCACCCAAAGGATGCACATAAATACATTCAGCTCCCACATCAAAACCCCATACCTCACCCTCATCTGTATCTCTGTGTCTCAGACTCTGGTGCAAGGCAGTGGTATATAGAGCAAGTTTATTCTTGCTTAAAGGGAAAAACGGATTTTAAACCAATAACAGTGTAACTCTGAATGTGACCTACAGGTACAATCGGTCCATCTCGAAATCTAAATTCAGGTCGAGGCCTCTGCACACTACAGTCAAGAGTAATCACAAAATATCCTCCATGTTCTCTTTCTCGAAGGCCACAGCGATGCGCCGCAGAGCTCAGGGGAGCAGAAAGTTCAGTACACAAACTTGTTTTTTTTTCTGTTTGATAGGCTGCTTGTGTGAATAAAACACATAATGTCCACATATCCATTCACTCAAGTATCGGAGAGGGGTGCCCGAAGTAGAATGTGCCACCGTGGACTTTCCCTTCCCTGCAGATCCAAAACCAGACCTGATTCTGCACTCCTCTGTACAATTCTCCAGCACAAAACAACAGACAGATGGACAGACAGGCAGAAAAACAGAGGGACAGACCAGCACCCTTGATTATTGTAATCCGTCAAATGCTGCTGATGTTATGTTGCTTGAAAACAGTGACACAAACTGTCAGTGGCAAGAGTACATTACTGATTAATACACGGTACTCGAATTGGGTGTCTAGTACCACAGTCATACTTTATATCTTTCTTGACATTGTGATCTCATGCTGTTTTGAATACTTTAAATCAATTAATTACAATAAACTTGAGCACCCACGAACTACTATTTTTCAGTATAAAAGAGCTGTAGTAAGCTTCAGTTTGGGTGACTTGCTACAAAGAGGGTTCTTTTTCAGACGATGGAGGTATGCCAAGGACATCATGTAAAATACAGTGAGCTAAATACAAAAGCTTTTTGCTGTGAAGAGAGAGTTGACATATCACTTCCCCCAGTGGGTACCTGGCAGTATTCATCCAGAATGTCTTAGGACCTCTTTCTGGAAGTCAGGGCTGAGTAGGGGGCCCCCACGGGCCAGAGTGTCTGGTAGTCACTCGCATGACAACAGACCTGACAGCATCACGGAGGTGAAATCGTTACTGGGTAGTGTGAGGGCTCCAGCTCGTGGAGTACTTTGATTTGATATCTTCTACTCTGCAGTGCAGTTAAGGATACATCATTGCAGACTACAGTCAGAGATCCTACCCTCTCTTCCCCAAGTGTGGCATTGTGAAAAAATGGCAGGTTATATATCTCCAGGGACTGGTGTGGACTGTAGATGGTCAGAGAGAAATTACATATGAGAGAAGAAGCTAAAACTCAAAGGCCCATCCTCGATCCCCCACCTGTCATGCTGTCAGTTACTATGGCATTGTAACATTGTCCTTGAATGGTCCCTAGGATGATCATGAGAAATTTGTGGTGCATGCTCTACCAAAGCTTCTTGGAGCATCTTGAATTCACTTCTGTTTTGGTTATAACTCCAGCAGACACCCTCATCAGGAATGTGAATTGCATTGACCCTAGCTGTACACATGCTATTTACAGCTCTTTGCATGCTATTTGAAGCAGTGCAACAGACCACACACACACACACACAAAATATACACATTGGGCCTTTCCCCTCTTCTGCAGTCATGACAGTGTCAACACCCCAATCAAAGCCAAACACAGAGCATCCACCCCATCCACAGCAGTGAGATGACACTGCAAGGAGGCAGACCAACACGTGCGGGGTGTGTCGGTTGCATATATTGAAACTCTTGGAGGCATGACTACTGCAGGCCTGCTGGGCAGTACAGGTAGCCTCCCCCCAGGGGACTCATGCCTGCTTCACTGTGGAAACAGTCACGGAATGGAGATGTCGTGGGGCTACCCCGTGTCTGGGCGTGAGGAAAGTACAGAGCTGTCTGCTCTGCTGCTAATATCACCATTCTGTCCTTAAAGTGCCTCCGTTCTGATCCAAATCCTCACCCGTCTTCACAAGAAAGGAGCAGATGTGAGTAATCCTTTTCGTAAGCAGTACAGAGCACTGGAAATGGAGCATATTTTTGCATGCATGTCAGTCACTTTTCTCCATTTTCCTGTATATTCTTTTTACTAACAGTAACCGTAACATTCTGTTGATCCGTGGTGTCGGGAAAAAAAAACACCTTAAATTATCCACTTTCTCATTACCGCGCTTCATGAACCGCCATGATATAGCACTCATTTGCAATTCAGGATTTTCGATTATTCCGAGAGAAACACTGCTCCTTGCAAAAAACAGTTTGGGTAGGCACTCTCCCTCGACCCTGACAGATTATTTCACTGTGCCATGCACTGGCGGGAAATGGTGACACTGCATCTGGCACATCTGTTCTGCTGAGGAAAATTCTATCGCATAAGAGAAAAGTCAGGAGGACAATAGGTTTTGGTCACAATTAAACTGCACCAGTGGCCCATCTGGCAGAGAAATAAGTTGCAAAGCCAGCAAAAGTGCAGAATCTGTCCTTTCATTCTGCAGTTCTGTGTTCCTCCCCCCTGCTATGAGACCAGTCCAGGGAGTGTTTTTGGACACTGAGAACTATGGGTAAAGACCAGATTCCCAAATACACACAAGCACACACATGCACAGCAGTTACTTAGCAAATGCACTTTGAGGATAAGACTGAAGCCATGTCCCATCTCCACAGAGGCCATTGAAGTACCCTGGCAAAGCAGGTCCATCACTAACAGATTAAAAAAAAAAACATATTGATTTTTTTTTACCTTTTAGCAACCTCACCTAATGCAATATATGTACACATACCCTTCTCTGAATTTGTGCAGAGGGCACAGCATAGAGAAAGCCATGTGGCATTTAGGCTGAAACTATGATTCTCATTTCTGTCTGCACATGCAGGGACTGTATGGCAAAGACTTTGCAAAGCGGTCGACACTCCTCTCATATTGTGGCTCTTCTGTGTTGTCCCAGTCTCCTAATCACAGAAAAGGGGACTGACATTTTACAGGCGTTTTTAAGACACTGATTCATATATGGAATAAGTGATGCCCCCTGAAGTCACATGCTCCTTCAGGGACTCAGACCCGGAGGTGACTCACCGTCTTCAAGATGAGATGGCAGGGACCAGTAACTCTGTGTATGAGGCGGCGGTGTGATGAGAGCAATTCCACATCTCCAGCGTAACTCAGCCAGTGATTTCCCAAAGCAGAGAGATGGATTTTTTCACCTGCACCTCAACAAATCTTTAAATAACAATGGTCCTGAACTTGATTTGTGCTAAAAAAGCACACCGATTTCAGAAAGGAGCACCCGTCTGCTGCCGGCTCCATTTCTTTATTGAATTGTATCTGGTGAATGCTTTACCTTTTAGCACCTCACATAGAATCATTCAAATCATAACAAATGGGACTGATTACAATAAATAGATGTTCTTAGGGGCGCTGGCGCTGACGCGCTGGGCAGCGGCGTCGTCGGGCGCTGGGCGGCGGCCGGGCGCTGGGCGGCTGAGAGGCCGGGGCGCTGGGCGGAGAGAGGGGGCGCTGGCTGAGAGGCCGGCGCTGGGCGGAGATCATTGCTAAAACCCTTTGCTGTCAATAAAGGTAAAATAGTTTCATGCAAGGTGCTCACAGACAGAGCTGCAGCACCACCTTTGATGTTATAGAGTAGAATGGATTCACCTGATGATGACTGATCCTTATTGTTGCTGGCATGCTTGTCAATCACAAACAGGGTCATGATCATTACCAGACAATAGTTATCAAATAACGTTGAGTTCCTGACTGCCACAATTTGTAATGATGGGGAAATGAGGATCCCCATCTGAACCCCATCTTGGGTTCTGTCCTGATTGGCAGGACTGGGTTAAAAAAGCTCACAATCCATAGCAAAGCACTATGGGATTCATTGATAGCACCACCCCATCGTGGGGTTCATGAAGCTTCACTCTCCCATCACTATTTCTTTGTATCTCACCAACTACCACTGCTGCATTCTCTATTCTGAAAAAAAAAAAAAATCTTACTCTGTAATTGAGCCTTTTTCCATTTACATAGGCTGTTTTTAAGGTCTCTTTTCAATCAACTGCCATTCATATATGGAATACAGTTTACTTCAACAAGCTTTTGCCTAAGGTTACCATCAAAGACACTAATGCCAGTGTTCAGCTGCTGAGCCACGGTAAGGTTAGTTTGCAAACTGTATTAATACGTATTACATTATTATTTTGTAAACAGTTTTAATACACATTACATTTACGGACTTACTGTTCCGTTCCGCTTCTCTTTTTAGATCAAAGAACGGAGCATCAAAAGCCACCAACAACATTTTTTGGAGGTTGCTGAAATGGCGTTAAGAAAGAATTACTTTGTGCCTGACAAAGACTCCTACTTACAAATCCAACGCTCTGTGATGACTGCCACCTTTGCACCCTATTATGCTAATTTATTTATGGGCTTTTTAGAATGTGGCCACATTATGCTGAACAATCCTTTTTTGCCACGTTCTATTTTGGAAGCGTTACATCGAGGGTTGCTTCACGATTTGGCAGGGTCCCTCCACAAAGCTGAAGGAATTTTCTCCTCAGATCAACAGTCTTATCCCATCATCAAAAAGTAATTCAAAATGAGAAGATGTGCATTTTGAATAACACATTGAAATTAACTTAAGGTACCTCAATCACAATGTTGTGCAGAAAAACTACTCATAAAATAGCGTTAAACATGGATCAAATGACAATAATTTCCCATTGAAAAGCATGTTAGATTTATATACCTTGGGATATATACTTAGGATCTTGGGATGGGATTAAAACATACCTGTAATGTCAAATGTGCCTATATTCATGAAAATTGTATGTTGTGGGGATACCAGATAGACTGGATTAATGATGTCAGTACAGAGATGTCCTAACAACAAAGAGCTTAAACCAAAATATGAAAAGCTACAGTTGTGTTTGCACTTCAACATGACATACAGAAGAGTTAAAAAAAATATATTAAAAATGGGTTGGATTGTAATACAGTAAGATAAAGGGTAAAGAGAACAATTCAACACTTCTCCTTGCTGCAGTCTCAGAATAACAAATAATACGTATTTAATATAAAGTTGTGATGAATGAATCTCGGTATTACTTTTGTAAAGACAGTAGTGTATGGATCAGATTGACTGGAGATCTCTTGTAGTTTGACTAAATAAAACAAATATAACTAAATAACCTTTTCATTGCACTTTGCACAGGGCTCTGTCTATAATAATCTAGGGCTGAATGAAGGCAAATATGAGCAGACAACAGCAGTACATCTATGCTTTAACTGCATCTGTGGCATTGCTAGCAAACTTCTAAAAGTGGATATTTGCAAAATAGTTTATTAAAGCGGCCTCTATGTAATATAGCTTTCTAGATAACTGTGGGTTTATCCAAAATTTAAAAAGCCAACTGAACTGAAGGCTGACCATCGCACACTCTCTACACAGAAATGAGGTTTGACGAAGCGCAGGGCTAAATGCATTGTTAGCAGTTCTGTTAGTTTCTTTTCAAATGAAATGATGAGTTACTGATCCAATAAGGTCTGTACTCCTTTCTGTATAGAGAGTCTGCAATAGTCAGCCTTCAATACAGTTGTCTTTTTAAATTTTGGATTGATTACACCATCAGCACTTTACACACGTTGTGCACAAGGTTATTTTCTTCTCTTTATATTTATGAGAGTAGCAGCAGCAAGAAAGTATAGTTTTACATTTAAGTGTTGAACTATAACGACAAAAATGGCTTGGCATGGAATAAAAAATTTGATTTACACCATCACGCACACAGCCACAACCAAAACGGACAGAAAAAAGTGAGTGTAATGGAAGAACCTGTTGAAAGTCAGTGGGATGGTTCAGCAGTTTAGAATCTCTGCAATGGGCTAGAGACATGATTTAGGCACTTCCTTAGCGACTGCTTCTGCCTTCTGCTTTATGTTTTCCAGTTATTTCCTCAGTACCAATATGTTACTGTTTTGCTTGTGAAAAATACAGTTTTGTAATAAAAAATAGGTCATTACTCTTTTTTATCAACATGCCACAGATGTTTTTATGGTATTCAGCAATTAGTCAGAAACTGCTGAACACTCCCAAAGCGTACCATTTATGGTCCTGTTTGTCTCATACCAACCATTGTGTCTATAGTATGCTAATGTGTGAATATTATCACAACATGGTCTTGGAAACTCAACACTCAAATACTTGATTCAGCCGCAGGCATATTATTGGCTCGTCAGTCCAATTAGTCATTTAGAGTCTGTACACATCCAAACATCTCCCTCAGTTTACCTCATGTTCTCTTGCCCCTCTTTGTCAGCAATAATGTTCTCATTTGAATGTAATACCACCTGTATTTTTTGTCATCCTTGTCTATTTATCAAGGTATAATCTCTCTCCTCTCTCTCGTTCTCTATCTCTCTCTGTATCTTCTTTTTTCCCTCAGATCAGACATGAGTCGGAGATCTGTGGCAGAAATCACCGGGGAGTTAATCTGAGGAAAATAATTAAGCAAGCGAGAAATGGTAGAGAGGGGGAATGGCGGGAGGGAGTTGGATGAGACAGATAGAGCAGAGAGGTAGAAAGATAGAGAGAGAGGTTGGCAAATGTCTCTGGCGGAAGAGGGGAGAGAAGATGGGGTAGAGAAAGGCATGGGCTGAAAGAGGAGGACTGATGGCAGACTTAGACAGGGTAAAGCATCAGAGAGGGAGAAAAGAGGAGCAAAAGTCAAGACACAGAACAAGAGGAACAACTGAACCAGAATGTGAGGATCATGGGGGCAAATATGAAAAATCGAATAGGAAAACTCAGAGGGGAATTTGCACAGCAATGAACAGGTTGTCCAAAGTCAAACACCCAGCACAAACACAGGGGCACAGTAAACAGGGCGGGGATCAGTGTTTCAAACAAGCTACAGCACTTGGGCCAGGGAGGGGGAGGATCTTGGAATACAGAGCCTAAGCTATGATACCAGTGACTAAAGCAAGGTACTGCATTGGATCAGCGCAAATTCAGTTACATTCACTGCTGGCTACGTGGAGAACATTACATTTCAGCATTTCAGATAATGGTATTTGATAAGCAATTTGATAGAAAAAAGAACACTCAGCAATACATCAGTGATCCTTGCAGGAGCACCCTTTAGTTAAAAGGCTATAAGAAGAGCAAGGACAGGGGCGTTGTTGATATAATGACAGAAGTGGTCAATGAAGGAGTATATGATGGAGTGAGGGAGGGAGAAAAAGATGGTGAATAAATGGCATTAGAAGAAGCTTTCATCTCTTTTAGGGATCTCACAACATTTACAGTGAAGTGAGGGGAGCACCATAAAATCAACTGTGACAGCGCCTCCCTCATATCAGCCATTTAAACCCATAGGTAGCATGTGGACCAGTGCTTACGTAACTGCTCTTGTAACCAAAAGGTTGCAGGTACAATTCCGGCTTTCACAGAGGGTACTCCAACATTGCTTCAGTAAAACGGATAATAAGCAAAGATGCCTTACAAGCAAGTACCAAACAGTAATGAAATTTAGCTAAGGTCCCCTGGGAGCACCCCACCTCTGCAATAACTGTCATGAGATCTTTAATGACCACGGTGAGTCAGCGCCTCAGTTTAATGGCATCTCCAGCTGCAGTTGTTTTCCCATCACTACGCTGCGCTGTAGCAGCAATTTGCTGCTTGTCCATGAGAGTACACTACTCCCCAACACGGCATCTACTTGCAGCCCTATCACTAACCTACATGGGAGAGAGGAACCTGTTTTTCTCAGGCGGTCTCCCATACAAGTACTAACCGAACCAGACCCTAGCCCCTCTTAGCTTCTGCCATTTGGCATTTATTATGGCCGCTAGTGAGACTTGCTGACAAAATGAAAAGAGGCCATTAAAACACCAGAGTGTCAGAGAGAGGGGAAAAAAATGTGAAAAGCCATGATGGAGGAAATGCAAGCAGACAGGTACACCAGAAGACAGGGAGAGTGGAGGAAGACTGTGCGGTCGTTAAAGAAGAGGATCTCACAATACACTGCTGCAGTCACTGTAACTCTCCTATCATAGCACACAGCGCTGAATAGAACTGTCTAAAACTGTGACAGATCATTAACTACTCTACCGCCCTGTATCTGGTCCCTGGCTCTCTGCATTTCGTTCCTCTGTCATTGCACTTATCCAAGACCCCTGGCCCCTCCTCCAGGCCTTTCTGTTTATATTCAGGAAAAGTCTCCTTCCGATGGCAAGAAATATATTGTAATACGAATCCATGTCTGCATCCCCACAGAATACAGCATTCCCCCAATTTGCAATGTGTTGCTACTGCATTTCCATGCAGTAGATGTCTCTGTTGTGCATGATTTGAAGTTGCAGAGTTACACTGAAGATCATTCAATTGATCTTTGTATATCTTTTTTTTTTTGCATCATTTTTTCACTGAACTTCTGGTCTACACTTAAAAGCAATGCCAAACCATCTGAACTCTTCATATGCTGTCGGCATTTGTATATCTGACACATTTGGTAGAAGGAGGGGAGAATTAAGAAAGAATTATCTAGGTGCTTCATGGCATAGTAGCACTGGCATGAATTCAACACCAGAATACGAAATAGAAAAAGAGTACTTGATTCTGGATTCTGAAAGGTTACAGCGATTACAACAAAGCAACTGAAAACCAGGTTTTTTCTCAGTGTGTAAAATGTAGTTCGGTTAAAGAGTTGGAGCAGAAGTGATTGACATAACACTTACATGGGGCAATACTAGCTTGAGGCCGTTCCACTGAGATAAAGGTAGTGTAGAAGTGGAAAAACAGCAGCAGACTTCCAGTGAGTTTGGGCGAAGGGTTCCAAGACCCTGCAGGTAGCTTTCTTGCAACAATGATAAATGAACTCAGTAGTTCAAAAGGCACCAGAAAAGCAGACCCGGGAAGCAGAGATGACAGGCAGATGTACGAGCCCTTAGAAGGGCTTGTCATTGAGTCCACAGCGGAGCAGGGGAATAAGAGGTGAGAAATTCTGGAGAGATGTAACAGCATGAGAGATGGGCAATGCTATCCTGCTGCTGACCTGTCCTGAGCGGAACACAAGCGCACTGTACAAGGGTGAACCCTTCACAAGCTCACCGCACACGGATTCCTCAAAATCAGTGTGTTTATGCTGTCTGATTGTCTTTACGAATGGCTCTTGGCTATTGAACTGGGCTCTCTTCTATTCTGGGAATGTAACAAAAGCAGATTGTGCCCAGCTTTGGAGGTGTGAATCTGGTGACGTGCTGAAGAGCAACCATGAATGTTTATGTTGATAAATAAATGTTGGTTTCATCACACAAAGCTGCAATGCTTTTGTTCCCAGCATTATCTTGTCTAATGAGTTACATCTAATGTCTTTCACATTCATTTTACAAAAAAAAAACCAGATGGGCATCTGTATATATGCAACAGGTACATTAATTAGTGTGCTATTCAATGTTAACGAGGTTCTGTCACAGAGGAGCAAAGATAGAAATAACATAATCAAACCTACATTTCCTCCGTGTGCATGAGGAGGCAGGCCCTGCTTTTTAATGCATGTGAATTAAACTGTCCAGTATATTTATATGACACTATTAAAAGAGCTACGTCAATCCCCTTATTCAGCAGTACAACAGCTCTCCAGCCTGTGTCCTCTCCAAACAAGCACCTTCTTCTCAGAGTCATTCACACTTAGTTTGTTGACTTCCTGCCCACAGTTTCTCTCTCTCTCTTTTTTTTTTTTTTGACAAATTGATGCGTGCAAGGATTATTTAGTGGACTGAGTAAATGCGTGCTGTTCGAACCACTAAGCACTTGTGTCAGATGCCTTTTCAAATTAACAAGCCCCTCTTGCCTTCTTAAATCAAATCAGAAAGATGAAAAGTTGCAGTGCTCTGTGTTCAATTTCTTCTTCCTCGGTGTGGAAAAAGAGGATTTCAGTTATTATAGTAAACAATAATAATCATCATCATCATCATCATCATCATCATCATCATCATCATCATCATCATCTATCCAGTGAATGAGTGGATGAGTAGCCAACTGAAGGGGAAGCCCAAACTACAGACTAATTAGCTAGCACTTAAATGCACCCAGGATACTAACCAAGGCAACAAAGACCTGTAATATAATAAATGATAAACAAAAACAAATACATAGTCCCCTGCAGTGCTAAGCAGCACACTGTTAAACACAGCACAGTTTAAGCAACAGCAACAAAATAAAAAAGTGCTAATTTGCCTTACAGACAAAGTTCACGCTATCCAAACTGTTCATGGTCTTAAAGCAGCCATCTGAGCAGGAGAAGCCCAAACTACAAACTAATTACATAACTTTATTATTATTATTATTATTATTATTATTATTATTATTATTATTGGTAGTAGAATTAGTATTACTTTTAGTGTTATCATCTTACATAGTGGACACCTTTATGCAGGAGAGGCTACATCAAACTAGAAACTGTATTTCACACTTCTCTTCTTCTTTCTGCAAGGAAATGATCTTCCTAGAAATACTTATTTTAGCTTTATGGGAGAGGTGGATATTTACTTTGTGAAGCAGAGCAGGGAGGAAATGCAACTGCTTGTGTTCAGCCATCTCTATACTACCAGCAGTGAACACTGATAAGGTGTATACACTACATGCCCCCTTTCACACACACTCTTCAGCCAGCAAAAGTATGGTAATGTGACAGAGCCCCTCCTGGACTGCTTGACCCAGCGGTCAGGAACCGGACCGCATTTTCCCACAGGTCAATCACTCCATTAGCTCACTGTCAGTGGACCCGGTATCTCTAATGATATCCCCAGGGCAGGATGGCCTTCCTCCCGTCACAGGGGCTATTTAAAGACCCTCTTCATACCAAATGCACACACTGCACCAAACACATCCTTTACTGATTAATTTAATTCTGGGGCTCTATGTTCAAATGCTCAAGAGTCTCAGGCATATAATTCAAGCTCCTTTCAAGATTGCCTCAAGTGCCCTCAGTTCCCTCTCATGATATCAGCTCCAAACAGCACGCACAGTGCAGAGCCCTGTTAACCTTTCCCTCTGCAGATGTGAACGATGCTTGCATCCAGCCTGCTGAAGGTTGGGACCAGAGTAACACCACAGAGGGAGGAAGCAGTTTGACATCACGGGGGGACAATAGAACAATGTCACAGAGGGAGACAGCTTTGTGGCATCATAATGGGAGACAGCAGTCCAACATTAACACTCTGTGTGATGTCAAAGAGGAAGACAGCCAAGTGACATCATAATGGAAAACTGCAGTTCCACATGAAAAGCCTGAATGACAGTGAAGGCTGTCATTATGGTTTGCACATTCCTGTGCCCCTACATCAATAAGGCTGCACTATTGTTGACTACACATCATAATGACACAATAGTTAGGGTTAATAGTCAGCATGAATGAGGGAACCGAAATGAGATTTAATGCCATGGCTCTTCGCTCAATTCAAAGCTGTGTTTTATGTCCTCTGCCATACAGCAGATGGCACTGCTGAAGGTCTGTGTGTGAGCACAGTGTGTATGCATGTGTGTGTGCATGCGTGTGTGACAGCATTGTTTAAATTTTCACTTTTGGTCTCCCAGACAGCATTTGTCTACACACTAGTTCAGAGACAGATATTAAAATGAAATCCCAAAAAGTACACTGTAAATAAAAGTAAGAAGCAACAAAAGCTAAAGTCGATGAGAGATTCAAGCATTTACTTGAAGTAGAAAGCTTTCTTGCACACAGTGCTTTGATGACTGACATAGTCCTGTCCTTTGTTTCAGTTCTTTACCTCTAGGCTGGTCAGTAGGGTTATGCCAAATTTCAAAGTACTTTAATCACTTATAAGAACTTATGTTATTCAAGCACAAAACTCTAAGCAAACTTCTGTCATTATTTTCTTTGTCACGTTTGAAACAGAAAAACTAACTTTTATTCAAACTTGGCAGAACTATTCTCACAGGGGAGCAGACTACACATATCAAATTTGCTGACTGGATTGGTGTTGAAACAGCTGAAAAATTATACCCCTGAATGTGTAGTATAACACTGACATCTGGTTCTTTACTTCATTGAACCACATACCAACTTGCTGTGTAGTTTGTTTTACTTTATTGCACACAAGAAATATGAATATTGAAATGACACCTTAAAAGAAAATAAAGAAACAATAGTATGTGGTGAGAAACCCTTACAGGTAATGTAAGGAACCACACTAGACAAATGGAATAAGTAACATAATCAAATAGCCACATTGCTCATGTTTTGATGGCTGGAGTAAAGACAACTTAGGAACATGCTGAACATGACATACATTACACTTCAAATACTCAAAGAAGAATTACTATTAGGTGCTATATATACATTATGTAGCTATAGGCTTCACTGGTAGAAGATATTACCCCAGGGCTGTACAGTCATTGCATGCAGTGCATGTCTTATGCACGCTTACTTCGACATTAAACACTTTTTCCCTCTTCATGTATGTTGTAACAGTACAGCATTACAGCACAAGTAGGCAACAGCAAAACAAAGAATTGGAGTATCTGTGGCATGCGCTGCCAGGATGGTTGACGCGTTGCTGTGGTAACGTGACGTTCTGCACTGGGCTCGGTGCCGTTCCTTAGCACAGCTGGTCTTTGAAAAGGAGTCGTGAGCACGCATGGTCAGGGTTGCATGCCTCCACAGTCCTGTCATATCATGGGACTTTAATGAAGGCGGCACAGGGCATAGCATCACAGCAACGCTTCTTTGGATATGAATCCAGCTAGAAATTAATAATTAATGTCTTGTGTGTGTCTCAAGCAAGTTCTTAGCATTTGTTTTCCTCTCTGGGTGAACAGGGAGCTAAATTTCTGTTCCTCTTCTTGGCAGGAAGTCTGTTCCAGGTGTGATATTTACTTGACTTTGGTCTGAGCAAGAGGGGGAGACACTCAGATTTTTATATATTTGGAAATGTAAACAAATTGTGTGTTTAAAGGGGTCCCCCCACATTGATTATACAGTGTTTTAGGTAACTATATGTCTTGCTTGTTACCAACTGCACAATCACCAACAGGCCTTTGGCTGCTAAAGTATATGGGAACACTTGTGAGTTAGTTAGCAACTTACCCCCTTCAGAAGCTTGGTTACAATGGTAGATGAATGTGGTAGCTACTAACCTTAGCCTCTCATTGTGCCCTGCTCAGTGACAGCCAAATAATGAACATATCCTCTGTTTGTAAAAATATATCATCAATAATAAGGACAGCAAAGAGAAAACATTTCCAACAGATTGATTACATTACAAGAAGGGATAGCATTTCAAACCCAAGAAGTGGTAGAAAACAAGGTTTTTAAGCTAATATTATCTCATGAACAAGCAGTCACCTGCTGCTGAAGTGTATTAATGGCACTATTAATTGCTTTTCTTTATGAGTAACAGTAGTGGTTAGCCAGCTAAATAACAGTAAATACATTTAGTGTGTATTGTGGTATAAATTATATTAAAGAAAATGTACAATTTTAGCTAATTTATAAACACATTATCATGAGCCATTAGCTAATGATATGTCATTAGAGCACTGTAATTAGAGCACTGTCTATTGACCAAAGAACAATATATTACATATAAAAACATATAAAAAATATAGTATTATAGATAATTATTCATTTAAATATTTCTCTTTAATTTGCTCCTTAATTTGCAATAAAGCAATATATTTTCAAGTGCATCAGGCCAAGGACCATACTGTACATACGCGTGTCACATGAGCAGCAAGAACATAATCACAGTGAAAGTAATCACCCCCCCAACACAAACTAACTCTACCCCTCATCAGCAATTCCCCACCCCTACCCTTCCCCAATGTGTGTATGTCATTAACTGTATATACAATGTTGCAATGCAATATTCCCAAATACCATTCCCATGGCCTTTCACTGTGTCTCTGACTGTTTGCATAATTGGGCTATTTGCAATCCCAATTGCTCTGGGGGTTGGGATTTGGGGTCTGGGGTTTGGTGGAGGGGAGCGAGGCTTATATGTGAGTGACTCATTCCACCCCTCCCTCTCCGCAGTGCAGTCTGAGGGGTGCGGGCCAGCGCGCCTGTGTGGCTGGACAGGCCAGAATTTGGGCCTTTCACTAAGCCAAGCCTTTTCTGTGCAGCAGAACTGCAGGATGTGCCACACACAGCCACTCAAACTGCTTTGAGATTCTGCCCTCTGGCCGGAGACACAAGGCACAAACATTTAGCACCAACAGAGGCAAAGACAGATTCATTGCCACTGCCATCAGGGTACTCCACAAAGAAAGAGGAACACACGCGCACACATACACACACACCCACACAACACACACACAGCACACACACACATCCCATTGGACAAGAACTGAATGCCTGATCAAAGGAACTGAACTCAGGCACAGAAAGATGCTTTTGAAACTTTTATTATTGTTTTATTTAAATTTTTAAAATCATGGCTAGCACACCAACTGGACATGTCCTTTGCCTAAAATGTCTGTGTAGTCCCTGAATGCTTGTGATTATGTGAACTGTGCACTGTGCCACATGCATGATTGAAGTTCAATGTAATTTTGTGATCGTATTCATGCTGACCTGGACAAAACAAATTTCCGCAATAGTGGACACTAAAAGCAGTCTAAATCTGAATAGCTCCTGTGAGAGCTGCTGCACTGCTGTTTGTCAGTGCAGACCTGCAGGAGAGGCATGTCCATAAGCTCTGCTGAAATGCAGCACACGGGGTTGTAGCCTCGCATTGCCGCAACAGCAGCATAGCATAGTGGTTAAGGAGTAGGCCTTGTAGCTGAAAGGTTGTCGGATCGATTCCCAGCTGGGGCACTGCTGCCGTACCCTTGGGCAAGGTGCTTAACCCACAGTTGTGTCAGTAAATATCCAGCTATATAAATGGATAACATTATTAAAAAAAAAAACTAACTGATGTAAGTTGCTCTGGGTAAGAGTGTCTGCTAAATGCTTGTAATGTAATACCTCAAAGTAGATAACTGGCATATAGCACACAACACTCTACACCCAGTTTTTTTACTTTTTCATTTGATAGCATTTCAGTGGTGAATGAAAAGAAATTGACCGGACATTGAATAATACTGAATACCCTCCAAGTAAGCGTGTTGTTTTTTGTTGTTGAGGGGGATGTTGAGGGATGGGGGGGGGGGGTGTGCATAACATGATCCAAATTGTATAGCTACCTAAACCATCATCCTTGGAGAGATGCAAAATAAAATAATGATAACTGCTGCTTTGGATATAAATGTGATAGCAGCCATCAATAGTATAAGTATTAGGTTATAGGACAAAGGTAAAAAATATTATAAAGACATTTACTTGATGTAGCTAGCTTGAAGACCCTGAAGGATCCACAAACAGCTTTTTTAATGTGGATGGAGGATTTGCAGTAAAATGAAAACATGTCCTTCAAAAATCACCAGCTATACAAGTAAATGCTCTCATAATTAGCAGTAGATGGCAGGTATCCTTTAGGTGACGTGCAACTCCTTTTTCTCCCTTTGTGTGATCAATACTGACTAGAGACAGGTCTGGTGCTGTGGCGGGGGAAAATTCACAGAAATTAACAAGAGGATACCTTGAAGGGGTGTCTCATTTGTTCTGTTTTAGAAGCACTAATGGATGAGATGAGTGTGCTACCACTACCTTCAGCAAACCTCTAAGGAAAGCAAAGCCACATTTGCGAGTTGTTGTAATTCTGTGCCTTTTAACACGTCTGCTCCCTCCCTTCTTGTGGCAGGAACAATACTGGACTTTTCCACTGTCGGGTCTATCATTGTTTTTCTCCTATACTTTTAGACTCCATAATAACTAGATTTACCACAGCAAACATTTGTAAAGGTTAGTGTCACAGAGCCATTATTAACTGTGATAAGCTTTTACACTGGCGGAGTAAATCACACACTCCCTCCTCTCCCCTTTCCCTGCTTCCCCCATCTCACTCCCTCTCTGTTCCTCCCTCCTCTTGCTCGCTCACTCATGTTTAATCAGTCTGTCGGCCTGCCCTCGCTGCAGGAAGACACTGAATTATTGATCGGAGGACCAAGATGAAAAGGAGGTGAAGCAGCAGGGGGGGAAATCTCTGACTAAGAGGGGAGGGAGAGACGCAGAGGGAGAGAGGGACAGAGGAGCAGAGGGGGAGAGGGTGAAAGAGAGGGGGGAAAGGAAGGGAAGAGAGGGGCAGAAGGAGGCCAAAGAGGTGAGATGGTGGAAACAGGAGGAGACAGCCAAAGAGATAGCTGCAACAGAGAGAATAAGATGGAGAGAAGGAGAGAAAGGAGAGATGGAGGAGGAAGGCTCACTGAAGCGTGGAAGTAGGAAGAAGCTGAGGGGCAGAGAGGGCTTTGGGGGGAATGACAAAGCTAAAGAGGAAAAAAAGAGGGGAACGACTGATACGAAGACAAAAAGGAAGTAAAATGAAGAAGTGTTGAGCGAGAAAGAAAGAGGCAGACAGATTGGTAGGGTGGAGAGTTGTTCCATTACAGGGAACAGCTGTGTTTTTTTTTCTTTTCAGAGTTTACAGAGCTGATATCAAACATTTGAATGGTGTTTGATTGTAGTTATAAAGCTGGCTGATTTCCCATATTGTCTTCCGGAGCCACTTACCGCAATAGATCCCCATCTCTATCTGGAGCTGATTCAACATAACCTCCAGATGTACTTGGCACCGGCTGAACTAGCTGCAGCCATTTGGGTTTGAAGCATCTCCTTGACGGTGATCAAATATGATAAAACGTGGAATTCTGCCACAATTTTAGATTAAAAGTGAAAAATGCAGACATATTTTACAGTATTCAGTTTGAATTAACTGTAAACACATAAATACTCCTACCTCTTAATGTTACTCTACACAATCAATTGAAACTCCTTCAAAATATTTTAAAATGTCCTTCTAATACATTCACATGAATTGTTTTGAATGATTATTACATTAGATCATTTACATTTGCATTTTATAATGGTTTACCTCATAACATTATGGAAACACAAGATTTACTTGTCAATATGGGCTCCTTATCACTTTACTAACTATTCTTAAGAATATGTTGTACATAATACAACGCCATTATATCAATGTAAACACACAGTATCTAAACAGTACATTACACATTGTTATACACCCACACAGAACACAGGTTTTTAATGCAGTTAAATCTATAATCTCACCATCTTTACATCAGTCTGAATATTATATAACAGTGAGAATTTACAAAGAGCTGCCCAAAATGTTTTTAGATGTACTTGCACACTAATTTGAACCATTTAAGTCTGACCTCTTTTTTTAAACTTGAAGAAAATTGTCCATGTCACATAAACAATCAAAATGCCAATCACTTGTTGTCATGCTTATGTGAAGCGATTAAGCTGATTAGAAAAAAAAAAAAAAAAATGTAAACAATACAATGTCCCCTCCCCCTTCCCGAAAGCCATTACTGGGTGTCAAAGACCTTAACAAAACATACTGAGCATCACAACTGTTGCAATATGGGAAAGGAAATTAAAAGGCCTTCTTCTGTCTAAGTCTCTAAAAGATAGTGTTTGCCTACATAAGGCTTGTTAATGCAGTGTGCCTGTCAGTCTCTTTAATTAAATGACATGCTTATTAAAACCCGAACCTACCCGATCTGCATAATTTCAGGAAATATGCAGGCAGGATTATTATTTTTTATTAGTATAGTTTTCTACATTTTCATTCCCTGGGACACACCAGAGAGGGCTGATTAGCACCCAAACCTTAATTAAGAAACAAGACGGAGTATTCTAATCTCTGACTAGGTGACTTATTTTGCCTGTAGCAGCCGTTGCCAATCAGATGCCTTACTCAGCCTGTATCAGAACATTAACGCCTTTGGTCTCAACAGAACAACCGGAAGGAGGGGAGTCCTTTTTCTGATGTTCCAAGCTAAGCCTCACAGCCCACTGGAAATAATGGGTGTTAGTTCAGCTGGGGTCAATTCCAGTATCAGCAGGCTGAAATGATCAGCTGCGTCCAACATCCATGTGTCGATGTCCCCCAGGAAAGACTTCCAGATTGAAACCTATTACCCTGCTGCTGAGAGGCAATGACCATGGTGCGCTATATCAATATGGTACATAGGACACAGTGGGCCAGGTCTGCTCATGACTGGCTCTGTATTTTTCTGAGAATGACACCCCAATGGCATATTACACATGTGGACATCTCAACCTGCTGAAGTTGTGACAAAGGTCAGCTGGTCATGCTTGGTTATGACATCGAGTTGCACACTTACATGACACTGAGGAGATATGAACAGATGTAGGGAAAAAAGTCACAGGTGAACATGGGTGGATGAGAGAATGTAAAAAAATTTACGTTCTAAGGACATTGTGGTTATACATATTTTTTTTTTACCTTGAGCATGATAATAAAGCATACACCCTTACTGTGTGGACTAGACTTTTCATTATTCTAAGTGCAGTACAGTACATTAAAGGTACATTCAGTGTTTGTGAGAGAGAGACAGAAAGTTGGTATTAATAGAGAGAGAGAGAAGGAGAGAGAGAGAGAGATGGTGTTAATTGAGACAGAGAGGGGGAGGAGAAGGGCATTTTTCCTTGGCAATACCTATACTGTCTAACTGCAAGTCGATGCAGCAACGGATTACCAAATGCTTGATATATTGCCACATATTTCTCATCCATGGATTTTCATTCTGTACTCCCCATCCTGGTTTGAACGTGCTGAAAAGACTAAATATTTCACTCATTGCCATCCCTGTGGAACATGCAATACCACGCGGTAGGTTTCTTCAGACAGGATACACTCTCTCGATTTCAAACAATAACCTCCAGAGCCACATTCTTTGATGGAGCTTCGAGCGAAACTAATGAGGATTCTGGCTGATTGAACTGAGCTGATAAGCATGCTGTCGATACTCCCGTCTGCCCCCGTTCACGCTCCCAGAGTGGCCCTATACCCGATAATTAATCCAGCCCCTCCGCGCACAGGGTTGCCACGCCTGCTCACTGTCCTGCCGCTTTTCAGGAGCTCATTCCCCGACGTGATGCCAAAATGTGACAAAATCTATCAAGTGAAGCCTGTCACATACCCCTGCCTATGGCCACAGTGCCCACAGCCTAAGAGATGAAGGACTGCGACGGCAGGTGATCATTTGCTCTTTGGTGGAGCCAGTGTAGCAGAGTCCAGCGCACACCCCACCCCCCCGCCCGCCACCCCCCCTCCCTGAAGAGGCACCAGGCTTACGCAGCAGTTCTCATGTGCTTTGTCTCCGGCCCACTTGGGCCCGGCGCTCACACCCACCGGCTCCTTTATCTCGGAGACCCATTGATCATCTTGAAGGGCCCCAGAGACTCTCCCTCTCCGAAGGGCTGCCAGGGATTTGCCTGGGCGATCTGCTCCTCCAGGGACAGAGTACACCCTCCACACCCCCCCCCCCTTTTTCTGTCCCAGTGCATGACTGTGATGTGTCAGACTGGCTGGATGGTGCACGAGTGTGATGAGCAAGGGCTCGCCGGGAGAAGGCCTCTGTGAAGCCCCTGATTTGCTCGCATAATCTGAGTACGCAGTCATTGCGCTTCCCACACCTGCTCTGTTTGTTTATGCACCTGTCATCTGTCATCCGTGCGCTTGCTCCACTTAACCATCAGGGGGAAAAGCCATTCATTTCCAGCAGTGTTCAATTCCAAATGAGCCCCTCATTGACTCAGCCAGGCAGAGGAGCGCGCCGCCGCGCCAGTTTGTGTTAATCTGTCTTTCCGAGCGCCTGTTTGGTTCTTATCTATCTATTTAATGAACCCCCAGGCACTATCAATCTGTGTTTATGCTCACCCAACCCCCTACCAACTGTTTTGCAAGTGTTTATTGCTAACCAATTCCTTGTTTCATAAGTTAAAACTCAAGAGTGGTGCATCAGATTTAAATAAACCTGGACAACTGCACACACACACACACACACACACACACACACACACACACACACACACACACACACAGTGCATGAAAATACATTTGAAATCATATTCGAATTATTGAAAAACCTGAATAATAATAGTAATGAAATAATGAAATACATTATGCCCCAGACAGAGACGAGAGCCAATGCATCTGAGACAGATCTCATAAATGACTGGGCCCAAAACAACGCAGAAACGGCAGCGTAGAATTCAATTACGGTGAATTTCATTTCACATTTCCAGCTGTCACTTTGGAACAAATGAGATTCACACATTTGATATGGAAGTTGTTCACACCTCAGAAATTTTTTTCCCTCCAACAGATCGTGGTTGAATCCCCCCAGTAGCAGTAGCACCTGAATGTCTCCCACTCGCCGAGTTCACATGGACGATAGCCCTCCAGCTGTACCCTGAAATCCAACAGATGTTTTCAGGCCTGCCTGAATGCTTGCCATTAAATCCTGTAGGTCCCACTCAGCACATTAAACGACAACGGAAAAAAATAGCCCAGGCTTTACTTAATGGGCTGCCTTGAACATTTAATTAGCGACGAACATGCCAAACACGTCAATGTTTACAGCATCAGATGGTACACTCATGTGTGGATACATGTGAGGGGCTGCCTCTGCCTTCAGACGGCTGAACGCCAGCGTCTCTCTGTGAAAACTCAAGTGCGACTTTCTAATAGCCATAAAAAGAAATTATGCAACAAAAAACAGCATTGTCTAAATCCAGATATTTTCAGCTCTTTGTGCACAAGTGACACAGATCTTTCTCAAGTGGAGAAACAGAAGGCTAAAACTAATGAGATGGCAACCAGACTTATTAAAATTATAATATAGATATGCATACTGTTTATCCGTGTTTAGTGGATTATTGTCTGCCTAGCCTATTTTGTCTATTACGATTGCTTATTTGAGGCCTTTGATATTGGAAATGCTAATCTTAAACATAATATAAACCATTTAACAACAATTCATTAACAATGCCAGTACTGTGCTGCTGTAACTGAATCTGATTCTGGTTGTAATGATTTATCCTGTCCCTGTGGATTCAAATAATACAAGCACCATTTAGAATGAAGTGTAAGAGAGCCCACAAGGCAGACATTTTAATGCCTGAATTAAACCCTCAAAGCGAAGAACAGGCTGAATTTAGTGGAAAAAAAAGAACATGACTGGAGATCATTTATTCCAATTGCTGGCTTTTCATCACTTGGCTATCCGCTGTCATCGCCGGTAGACTTTACCTTAATGCTTTTTTTCCTATTGCATGGCAACTAAAACAACTAAAAAGAGAATGATTAAACAACACATTTTGCGGCTGGTTGAGTAGCATTTTAAAGAGGGTATTATAAATCGTAGCTACCATATTTCCGTGGCTTGTTATGATGGCGTTTGAAGAGCATGACGCACGGGGAGCCTGCTCTGCTCCTGCTAGTATCCTCATCACACTCCAAGCTGCTGGCCAGTCTGTTACGGTGGCCAGGGGGATAAAAAATGCACTATGTGCGATAGGTACGTTGATAAAGGGTGGTCAGAGTGATGGGATGATGGATGGAGGTACCAACACGTGAATACACAGATGATGACAATGACAATGACAGTGACAGCGTAGACAGACAGACAATGACAGGAGAATTAAGTACCACCGCTGAACAAAGGCAGGTTCAGAACCTCCCTGCCTCCCTCTCTCTTGCCCTCTCTCTCTAAAAGCAATTGCACTCATGAACGGGAGACATAAACATTGGAACAGATAAAAGTTGTTTAGATTCATATCACCGCCTGCTTCCTTTCCTGTGTCTCTCTCTCTCTCTCTCTCTCTTTTTGTAGTCACACTGTTTTAATTACCACTCACGTCATTTACCCAAACACCTCACCTTTTCTTTTGCTTCTTTCATTTACTTTCTCTCGTGTGCGGCCTCTTCCCATAATTGTCTCCGTAAAATAAAGTACAAAGGAGCAGAACCTGGCTGAGAGAACTGTGCCTTCAGCTCCCGCTCTTACTGACATCAGAAACTTTGTTCGATAAAAATCGCCTGCTCCAGAATCTCCCAGTAACAATACAAAATGTGTCTCAAAGAAGAAACTAACTTTTTTGCGCAGGTTTATGTGCTCTCACACCAGTGCTGTAATTCTAAGGATCAGGGCTTGTAACCCAGGTGGGTCTCTGCTATTGCACCCTTGACCAAGGTACTTAACCCAGATTGCCTCAGTAATTGTCCAGCTGTATAAATGAACGATGTGTAAAGGGACATTTTATTAGTGTCATGTTTCTTCTCTCGCATATATGTACACAGTGTACAGTTCTGCACATGTAAGGCCATCACCTCCTATATAAATGATTAATGCACATTCACGTTTTTATGTGGAATTGGATAGGATGGTTTCAGCCAAATGCAAGTGCACATAAATCAACATGCCTAAAAGATACACAACAGAAGTATTTTTCATGAATAAATGATATGTGGGTATGCTGAAAACATAACAAGAGATGAATAAATGACTAACAGCATTAAAATTTATGCAGAAACTTTCCTCGAATGTGCATCCCTCAGCAGCAGCACTGTGTGCTTATGTGTGTGTGTGTGTGTGTGTGTGTGTGTGTGTGTGTGTGTGTGTGTGTGTGTGTCTGTCTGTCTGTCTGTCTGTCTGTCTGTGTATGTGCATGTGTGCATCACCCTGAACTACAGTCATCATCTCTCTTCTTTTACCCCCCTGGATATCACTGGCCTTGATTCCTGCCCTCATTTCACGGTGCCTCAGAACACTGGGTCACTTCTGGGTCTTTGTGTGTACATGTGTGTCTGTCAGTGTCAATGTGTGTCTGACATTGGGATTGTATGTGTGACAAGTGGAAGAAGAAAGACATTTGCTGAGGCTGTTGGTTTGAACCATGCCCACACATGCATACACACAGACATACTGTATACACACCGTTTAATTATATTATTTACAGATACGTGCACATATATGCTCAAATGAACACACACACACACACACACCCACTGATTGCCTCTCTCTTTGAACTCTGACATTTAGACCCCATTGTCTCTCCAGTACCTGCAAAGCACATAAATTATGTTCCAATGAACAGAGTCTAAGCATCATGACTAATATCTCCAATGCTGCAGAGTCAAGAACCCAGAACATTAATAGCTTGTTAAACAGAGCCCTGCATGAACTCCATGAAAGAAACAAACCTCTTACTTGTTACTGTTGGCTACAAATTTCAACACAAGTGATTTTCTTTCATGAAACTAAAGATTTTCTTCTTTCATAATTAAGAATTCCTCATGAAGAAAATCGTTCTGACAAAGATCTTTTTGCTTGGGCTTAGCTGCTACATTGACTCTGAATTGAAAGCGATAGGAGGGATTCTGGGGATGGATTCACTTTTTTTCTTAAGGAAAGTTTGTTATATGTGAGTAAAAAGTAAAAATAGCCAACTTCGCTACACAATTCTGCACATTCTTCAGAATTCGGGAGTTTAGGAGGGAGAGAATGAAGGAAGCCTCGTTAGAATAAAATCATAAAAAAGTTTTGTCACTTCAGATAAACTGCTCACATGGGCTTTGCAACAAACATCAACTGCATGAGACAGCGGAGGGAGAAAATAATGCTTTGCTGAGAGGGAAACATTTGCTCTCATTGATGTATTGTTATTATAACTGTTATTTATTTGTTTAGCAGAAGCCCTTGTGAAGGGTGCCTTACAGAGCTTGCCTTTCTCGTGTTATCCAGTTGTGCTTGATGTTCGGTGAAGCCGTTCGGAGACTGCCTTACTAAAGAGAGCAGCAGCAACACCTGATGCAAGATTTAAACCTACAACCATCTGATCTCAGGCTCTGGTCTGTACAGCTGCTCCGCAAAGCCCAACTGTGGCCCTCTGTCATTGGGTTGGGGGGTGGGAGGGGTGGGGGTGTGAGCTCTGCCGCATTGGAACTACCTCTTCATCTCAGATTTGTAAGTTTCTCATTAATAATGCACAAAAGCCAGAGAATTACCTGAGTTATTCTTTAATAGCAGGTAAAAATGTCAGGAGGAATTGGAAACAGTGATGTACTGTGCTGGGTAGAAACAAAAGTAATTAGAACTGCAGAAAGCCCAGAGGAACTTAGAGTATGAATACATTTGTCAGCTTTTGCATATCTTTAGCTATACTCTTGGGGTGTTTTTTTTTCCCAGGGCCTGAGTTGTTTACTTTTCGCTGCCAAAAGTGAATGGATGTCAACTTAATTGCAACAGCCAATCCAGTAACATTTCATTTGGTTTCAGTGATTTACTGAGTCACATGTTTATGCAAATGCGCAGAATTAGAAAGTGCCCTAACTTCTTTGGAGAAGGCAGTATTTTCCACCTGATGTAATCTGGGTTATAACCAAAAAATCTGCTGATGACACAGATCTTCAGCCCTTGATGTCCCTGGATAAACCTGTGTATGAGTGACAGTGTAACTGCAGTCTGTTCTCTGCACCTTCTATTTCAGCCACCGCTAAAAGAGACTTCCAAATATGTCCTTTCAACTCAATGACAATGACATTATTATCTGGAAAAAAACATTGCTGTAGCCATCATGAAAAAAGGGAGTAATAACCAGCAAAATAATATGCAGTTCCCATGCAACATCCAGATGTAAATAAGTTTAAATAACTTTAATGGTGCACACTTTTGACAAGCAATTATTCCTTTAGTTAAAGTCTCTGAGCTTCAAGCACTGCTTAACAGAGCATGCTGCCCGCCTTCTGTTTCTCCTCTGAGGTTTACATCAGCAGCCACTGACTGATCACATATCTGTACCAATCCCACTCTGTGCACACAGTACACTTAAATCTAGCAAGAGCTAAGAAAAAAAAAACTATCCTTTGTTACCACTGCAGTATTTTGAAGAAGAACTTTCAAAGCCTTTTACATCATTAGTGAGTGACACTGCACAGAGACCACTCACAGAAGTGAGCCATTTTTATTTTTTTAATTGGTGTCCAGAACCCACCCACCAGCTGTCAGAGGTCTTGGCGTGAGCCAATTACTGCCTGGGTGTGTGTATGTGGGCAGGGATTAGCCTGCTGAGCTCCCTTGGGCTAAAGCAGGAGATGCCTGCTTACAGGGGCCAGGAGTGTGGTCAAAGGCTGGGCTCAAACTGCAAAGCACCACACACAAAGGCACTCAGAAAGAGAAGGGGCAGACAATAAGGACAGAAAAGAGTGAGGAGGTACGGAGAGGAGGCAGAGACAGAGAAGAAAGAGAAGACAGAATGAGATTGGGTAGAGAGACGAAGGCGTGAGATGGTAAAAGAGGAGGGGACAGAGGATGGATGGAGAGAGGAGGAAAAAAGCAAAAAAAAAGTTGACAGTGGAGAGATAGAGTGAAGACAGAGGGGTGAGAGAGAGAAGCTGGGAGCAGAGAGGAGGGAGATGAGGGACTGAGAGAAAAAGAAAGGAGGGGCAGAATGAACAGAGAGGATGTAGGGCGAAATTGGGGAGATGGAGAGAGGAGGGAGGAGATGCTATGAATGCAGTTGTGAGAGGATTTAAAGCACAAAGCAATATGAGAAAAAGCAAGAGAAAGGGAAATGGGTGGAGAAAAGGGCAGAAAGGATGAGACGGGGATATTTATTTTTCATTACCATTTTAGTGTCACTGGTTACATTTTTGTACACTGCTTTGGCAATACAAATGTGGACATTTGTCATGCCAGTAAAGCACACTGAATTGAATTGAATGGAATTGAATTGAGAGAGAGACTGGGTTATGGAGAGCCATCAGGGCAGGAAGCACTCTTGTGCTGAGATCAGAGAGCGATAATCACACATGAACAGAGTGTTCAGCTGATGTTGAACTGCTGTTGAATGAATGGGAAAAAAGGTGAAATGAACCAAAAGTGGAAAGAGGGTAGCACAGTAAATGTCACGGCAGGATACACATGCGTTGGAATGAAAGGAAATACGAGGGAGAGAGAGGGTTTGTGCGGTGTTGTGACGAACATAGTGGGACTCAAGTAGCTCAAAGCTGGAGAAAGAGTGCAGGCAGAATCTGAAAGAATGACAGAGGTAAAGAGTGAGTGGGATCACACAACCGTTAAACAAACTAAACCAAGAATCCAGCCTCCCACACTTCTCCTTGGTACACAGCATATTTTCCTGTCTCTACCAGAGGAAAATAATAACTTAATTCAGTTCTGACCTTCAATGTTTCCATAAAACAGGTGTTTGAAACAGCACTGACATTACATGCCCTGCAGGTATATAGGTAAAGTGCATTTCATACATACATATATATATATATATATATATATATATATATATATATATATATATATATATATATATATATATATATATATATATATATATATCTAGCAGTGTCCTTTCCTGTATGCTTACCCTCTCCTCTTTTGCCACCATGATATCACAGCTCTATCTTTACCTGAGTGAATACTGATATGGCCTTGGTGACATCACAATTTCTTTCTTTGCAACTGCCCCTCCATAGTTCAATCATAGCACAGTGCCCAAGCATTTTATGAGACAAATTGTTGTTATTCAGATATTTAATTACACGCAAACCCATACTGAGTTAACTCCGGTAATCAACATTACGTTATATTTTAAAATGTATCGGCATACATGTCTCCCAGTGGCCACTCCTGTGATGCAGGAATCAGAACAATGTGTCCTACATTTACATTTACATTACATTTATTCATTTGGCAGATGCTTTTATCCAAAGCCACTTACAAGTGAGGTAGAGCACAACACTAGCAAAAAGCCATATAAAGAGTCAACCGTATTAGAAGTGCTGCATGACCAGGTTTCAATAGTTAGCCAGACAAAGTACAAGCTAGCTGGTAGGTACAAGCTAGCTACTGGTTGGCAAGCAGACTGTACGTACAGTGATGACGAAATCCACATCAGACAGGAACAGACAGCTATGCTGTTGTGTCAGATGAGGAAATGTAGTTCAAGGATGATTAAAATGTTGGTAGATCCAGGGCATCCCTGCCACACATGTCAAGCCCAGCAGAGATGAAAGCAGTCAGGACACTTGGACCCCTGCTGCTGAAACGCAAACACAAGCCTATCATCACCGCTTTGCTGCATTGGGAGATGTATTTAAACATTATCACGGTGTGTAATTATGACCTATACCTCTGTAAGATCTGTGTATGAAAACCCTGGAATAATCACTATTTCTGCTTCAGTGTGGTAATTAGAGTTAGACTTGGCCACGGTGCATTAAGCTGCACCGTCATTAGCATATCACAATGCAAATGATAATTATACCAGTATGAGATGATTTAGTTTGCACAAATCCTCTCATCAATTTATTACTCTGAATGGCGTATAGATACCTGTCAGGTAAGAAGGAGTGCACTGTGAGAGACACCACCCAAACGCTTTTTGTGTCAAATATTTACTTTACAGGACCCCTGGTGGACACAGTGTGTTTTGTAATGAGATCTCCTGGGTAAGACACAGGGGTGTGCAAGAAATATAGTAATATAGTAATAGTTTATTTCGGTTCTTATTAACAACAAATGACTACGGTCTAATTTTCCTTCCACTGTTTTTGGTTTTATGATAAAATATAATTTTTGATTTTATAGTGTTATGACCCTCGGGTCGTCATGTTTTTACATTACAGATGTGCGGCGACGGGATTGGCCAGAAGTTCACCTCTGCCCATTGGCTCCTGGAGGCGGCGGGAGTTTTAAAGAGCCAACCTGCGATGATGAAGAGGAGAGACCCGGTGAGAGAGAAGAGAGCGCACCTCCTTAAGCTCGTTATCGCATAAGTTCATCTTGTGGTAGTCTATGTGTTTAGGGTTCCTTCGTGGTTTCGTGACGGTCCGATTGTTCGGTGTAGTTGTGTTTGTCGCCGTTTTCTGTATATATTTTCTGTATATATTTCCACTACTTGTACATACACCAGGGAGTAGTAGGAGTGAGCTGCCTTTTTTTGTTGTTGTGTTTTGGTTATCTTTTTTCTCCTGTTTATTGAGCAGTTAGGGAGGCAGGGTAAGCCTTTGTCTTTTTTTTTTTTTTTTTTATTCTACTAAGATAGCTATTACGGGTTTCCCAGATAGTTTCGTTTTGTTTATTATTTTGGCCTGGGCGCACCCCAAAGCTTTTCCTCCCTTGTTTCTTTTTTTTGGTTTATATTATCTGGGAATAAAATTTCGACATTTTCCCTGAATGAGTCTGGTATCCACAATTTATGTTGCGCCCTATCACCCCTAGACTGGGGACGTGACATTAGGATTACTCATCTGCAAATCAGGCTTGCATCCAACCCCCTTACAAATGCATTGTGGGATAAATAACATTAATCTTTTATCTGATCTGTTTCGGGGTTGAAATGGTGTCCTTAAGTAGAGTTTTGCTTCAACCGTACCGTATTGTGCTGCTAAAATTAATGAACCCCTACTTAATCTTCCATATGTTACTACTGTTAAAAACTAAGCAAACTCTAACTTTGCCGTGATCAACAACCTTTCTGTAGAGTTGACTCAAAAATATATCAGATGTGTCCACAGGCGTCTACAGAAAGTAGAGGCTTGTAAAGTGTATTACAAGGGAAAAGCAATTAGTTTAAAGTCTCTTCGTGATAATCAAAACTATATAATGTAGACCCATCTCATTGTTATAATTAAAATGATTTAAAGCGTGGTTCACAGAGCTACCACATTATTCACAATTAAGTAAAAAGCAATCAGCTGCTGATGGATGGTCTTTAACAAAATTGGCAAGCCTGATGATTATGAAAAATGATCAAAAGCAGGTTCAGACAATATTAAGGTAGGTGGGTTATCCAGCGAATCAAGCACATTTTCCAAGGCAGATGTCTTGAAAATTACTCCCACGGTTACTTTAACCAGTTTTAAAATGCCATACATTACATAATCTGGCTCACAAGATTAGTTAGAGACTGGTTAGATACATGCAGTGCGCACCACATAGGCTGGCTGGGTGATGTTTTGTGGACCAAGTGATGTTCAACTTCCAGGTATCATGTGAAGGTTAGAAGAGGAGCTGTTGTGGGTCTTACACTGCTCATTTTAGGGACAACATTCAGAAATCTTTTTTATGACAGAGCTGCATTCTCGTGTCAACAGTGATTCTGGCAATGTAAATGACAGTTCAAAAGTTCTATTTAATTGTGCTATCAGCTTTAGTGAGTAGCACTAGTTCTAGCATTATAACTCATAACTATGAAGTTTGTTATGTGAAGGGGACACTCAAACGTGTTTTGTTTTGCCTGGAAGTTAACAGTCTTAGCATTTGAAGTCAGTGCCATCAAACATTAAGGTGATCCCAATTAAAATAATTCATACCCAAAGTGATAAAAATGGTGCCTCGTTATTTATAACTCTTTGTAGTGTTGTGTTTGAACTGTCTGATTTATTTTATTGAGGCGGTTCAGAGCTATCCTTTTGTGTGGAAGTTAAACCAGGCCAAGATGTGTGCTTAAGAGAATTGAATTATTTGAAAAAGTCTGGTTTGTGTCTGGTTGTCACATTCGTACAAAGCAGCCAGTTCATCTATGGAGATGAAAAAAATGGCTGAAAACTTTGAAGGTGTTACAGTGAAAGGCATGAAAACTTAGCAGTAGGGCAAGAAATACAATCCATCCACAGTTATCCTTTAACTAGATATTAGCAATTGGAAAATTTTTGGTTTAGTGATCAAATGCCTATATCTGGTTGCTCAAAAAAGACACTTTTAACCTTACCACAACCCCTGATCAGGATTTTATCCACATTTGAACAGACAGGAGGTCAATTTATTTTGCATAGGTGTTGTTTTGAGAATACATTTCATTTTATTAATATTATTATTAACAGTAGTGTGTAATTAAAAGATAAAATGTTTTTAAGACTATCATTTTTTATTGTGTTCAGTTGAAACAGTAATTACATTATCCATGCCGAGGAACCCTAGCATGGGGTAAGATGTTGCAGGAAACCACCAATCATTTTAACCGTGAAATGTTTAAAACCATTACAAATTTGAAAGAGAGGCAGTGCAGCATAGTGGTTAAGGAGCAGGACTTGTAACCAAAAGGTTGCTAGTTCAATCCCTGCTGGGACACTGCTCCTGTACCCTTGGGCAAGGTACTTAACCCAGAATTACCTCAGTAAATATCCAGCTGTATAAATGGATAACAGTGTGAAAAAATAAATAAATAAATAAACTGTAACTTATGCAAGTTGCTTTTGAAAAAGCATCTGCCAAATGAATAAATGTAAATTGCGTTTTGAAGGAAGTTTGGCTAATGCAAGAGCATCTATCGTACATTTTGATGTTGCCCTTTCACTGAGTGGAAGGAAAAATGCAATATTAGCAGAAAGTTCAAAAACCTCCCACGTCTCCGCTAAGCCTATGATACTGTCAGTTTCTTTCCTCTGTTAACATACAGAACATCCGATTGCACGCCGAGTTGGAAATATCACAGCAGTCATAGAATTTGCCTACAGCTGTGACCTGACAATTATGTTGGAATGTAACCCTCGGCAGAGAAAATTGTTTGCTACACGCATGATTAGAACCATGTATATTAAACCTGACAAACCTTAAAATCTGACAAAAATTAAATCTGATAAACTGTCAATCAGATTTGGGTGCACTATTCTTGAACAATAGCACAGCCTTACAGGAATGAATTCTATGGAACCGTCACCTGTCAATCACGTTGCATCTTCCCAACTATATCTTTTGTCATCAGATAAGAGAAGAAGCTGGGGTCCTGCTGCTGTCCACTCATACTTAGTTTGGCAAGATTTGGCACAATGTTTGTATCTTCATGGTAAAATGGTACCTGTATAAATGTGTTTTTCAGTCACACTGTCCTTGCCAATGGTCCAACTACTGCCAAAGAATGATCAGATTGAGTCGATAGTGAGTACAGATAGTGTCTGCAGTAACAATCATTTCAACTTAATTCAAACCTATTTTCTTAAAATAGCCATTGTTATTTAATGTTGCTCTCCTGAGTTGCATGACACAGTCTGAGTTCAGAGTCACATGTCACAGTTTACCCACTTCTTTGAATAATTTATCAAGTGGGGCAACGTGTATTTGTTAAAAATAGCATATGCTAAACTACATGAATACATTATCACAATACAGCATAGCCTCACAACTCCTCACAACTCAATCTTCATACAACAACAAACATTTTTTTTGCCCTTTCAAACGTTTCCTTGTAAAGAAAGCAAAGCATGACAGGATACAATGCACAGAGCAGCAGAAAACTGGTCAAGCTTTGTAGAGGAGCAAAGGGACCTCTTTTGCCACTTTGTGACTGTATTGCAGTTGTTCCCCCTCATTGCCAGCTGTTTTTTTTAGTTTTCCTTTTTTACTTATTGCAGTTTTTCCCTCTTTGGCTGTGTTCCATTGCAATGCTTTTACTGCTTTGGTAATGTCACAGCACTCCTATCACAGTGAGAAAGTCTATTAAAGCTGACCGGAAAGTGAAAACACAGAAAGGGAGGGTTTGGGAGGAGGTGGAGGAGGAGGAGGAGGAACGGGAGGCAAAGAGACCAGGAGAAAGAGATTCTCTTTCCCTCTGGGCGTAATTAAGGCCCCCGGTCTGTTTGCTGTTGGCCAAACGAGTTTCTCAGAGAGCAGGAAGGCCTCGTCCTGCGCCAAGGAGAAGAGAACTGCACAAGACCCTGTCTATTTTATCATTAGCCACATCATCTGTGCTGGAACCAGCTGTGTCCATTTCAATCTACTCACCGTTCCATTCTCGCTCCTCTGCTTATCTCTTCAATGCTAATGCTGACCTTAATAGTAACAGTTACTCATAATAATAATACAAAAGAATAATCCTAATCATGATGACCATATTAATCCTACTGATCATAATAATTAACACTATAGACATATCATATTCCTGTGTCATGCAGGATACCTTTTAGAACTGCAAGTATGCAAATTTATTCATTTGGCAGATGCTTTTATACAAAGTGACTTACAAGTGAGGCAGAGTACAACACAAGCAAAAAGTCATATATATAAATCTGCAATATGAATCTGCGTGTATGAATCTGCAAATTCTGTTAATGTACTTAATGTACTTAAAATCCCTTTGTCAGGACCTCCGCCTGAGATCCTCCTGTTCTGTATGTTTTTCCCTGTCTGTTTGTGTGGGTGTGTCTTTTGTTTTTTGTCTACAGGTCCTTGTGTTTTCCTCGTCCCGCCTGCCTCCCCGCCCTCCTGTTATTCTGCCAAGCCCATCACCTGAAGCCGGTTCCACACACCTGTGTCTTGTCTCCTCATTATCTCCCTGCCTGCATATGCCCTGCTGTTTCCTTTGTTCCTTGCCAGATTGTCTCAGTACCTTAGTAGTTTCATTCCTGCCATTTGTGTGTTAGCCTGCTCTGTCTCTGCCTGTTACTGGCTCTGCCTGTTCCTGATTTCTCTTTTTGCCTGCCGTTTTTGGATGTAGCCGGTTTTTCATTGGATTTTTGGTTATTGACTTTGGACTGTGTTTCCGACTTTGATTTTGGTTGAGTTTTTTGGATTTGTCATTAAAGAACTGCCTTGTCGTGCTGCCTGCATCGCCTGTGCCTGGGTCCATGACCTGCAAACCCTGACTCCCTTTTGAACTTTGCTCTAGTTACAATACAGTGGTACAAGGCATAGGTTCACAATTAGAGTAATGCACAAGATTCTGGGTGCTGTTCGGGAGGCCTGCGTGTGGCATGAGACACACCGGGCAATGCAGTGCGAGTATGCACTGTTCACTGCCAATTTGCAGTACTACAGCCTGGAATAGAGAGTAATGCCAAGCCTGAATACTCAAAACTATGAATCCCAAGACTAATAATAGCAAAGGATGGTGATAATAACAGTTATCATCGTCATTATTACTGTTGTACTGACAATCATAGCAATCATTTTTGATAGTTGGATATTATGGCCACTCTAACCGATTGTAAGTGTAGAGAAGTATTGAGCAAGAGAAGCTCTGGTGTCAGAACTGTGTATTCAGCACTTGGGTGGTGGGAGAGAGGAGAGAGGGAGCTGGAGAGAGAGAGAGAGAGAGAGAGAGAGAGAGGAGTAGAAGTGGGCGGGTGCTCTTTTCATGACCTGTTTATCCTCTCCGCAACCTGTGATGAATGCTTGTGATTACTCCACCTGTGATGAATGTGTTTGATTACCTCTCGCCTGGAAACTCAGGCTCTCTTCTGGGTACCTGATGGCAGCTGTATGCTGCTTTTACCCAACCTCAGGGCATTCAACACATGGGCCCTTCGCAATTAACCCCTTCCCGGCCCACCATGCTCTGCTCCAGAACACGCTCAGTCTATTACAGTCAACTGAGTGTCTTACTTCAGGGTATACAGGCAGAATGGTGCAGTGCATCTCTTGGGACTGAAGCCTTCTGTGTGTATAAAAAGTCAAACATCTGTTTACCCAATATCAAAATGACAGCCTGCTATAACACTCTGCTGTTTCTCGTACACATTTTCATTAGAGAACAGCAGTGAGTGGATAAATATGGTCAAGAGGGGGAATAGAATGCAGATGGATTTTAATGGAAGAGAGAGGTGTTGTGTTGTGTGTGTAAGTGTGCTATGCAGCTATTGGAATGTACAATGAGGTATGCATGCATATGTATAAAATTATCTATTCCTTTGTGTGTGTTCATGTGTGTGCGTGAGAGTGTACGTATGTGTGTATGTGCACATGAGAGAGTGTGTGTATGTGCACATCTTTCTGTGTGTGTGTGTGTGTGTGTGTGTGTGTGTGTGTGCATGTATACGCATGTGTGTTTGACTGAGCCCTTAAGCTTGCATGACAGTGTGCCAGCTTGTATTTGCCTTTCCTTGTCTCAGTGCCTTCCAATAACATCTACACCTAAATGATAAGGTTAAACTAAAATAGTCCTTTTTCCTCCCTCCATTCTGTGTTCACATCTCCTCAGCTTTTTTCTGTCATTTTCCCATCCACCTGTGCCCCCATCCAATCACGCGTCTTTCCTTGCTCTGACCACCGTTTCCTTATTCCCTCCACGAACACCTCCTTCCACACTTATACATGACTGGATATATGACCTCAGTAAGTTTAGCTGAACCCAGCTGGTAAAATGGTTCAGAGAAACCATGTTATGTGTAATTAAGAAAAGGAGCTTTTTCTGAAGGCATTACCATGTTGTAGATATTGACAGTGGGAAGCTGCTCCTTTTCTTCCAAACACAGATGAATTCAATGGCTAGCATCTTCGCGTCCTCTGAGATCAAATTGTATTCAGCAAAAAAGGCTGTGAACAACATGCTCTTCTTTGTGTGTGTGTGTGTCTCTCTCCTCTTTCTTTCTCTCTGTTCCACAGTTTGTTAGAATCACTCAAGCAGCAAATTGTCTGTCAAGGAATGCATACCTCTGAGAGAGGCGGGAGAGAGAGGAGGGTCTGGAAGGAGAAAAACGCACACAGGGAGAGGGAGTGAGAAGGAAGATGAAGAAGGACATATTTGCAGAGCCCGTATGATATTGGAGGGCTGTATCCATGGATTTTCAAGGCTTGTTAAATATTGAAACCACCCGCATGCACAGATAAACTAGTATTCACACCGGGCACGCAGTGTTATATATAAGTTCAGCCACACTAGAGAGGGGGAAATGACCCGCGCGGCAGGACAGCAGATTTTCACAATAATCTCCAGCGCCTGAGAGTCAGTGAGATGGCTTCATGCTGGCGACGGGCCTACGTCTTGTGCAGGGAAGGGCAGTGTGCCAAGGGACAGATTACAGCAAACAAACACAAGCCCTGAGTGCTCGGCCCTTTTTGTTGAGCGATGTAGATTTCTGTCAAAGTGGAGCACTGGCCCTGGGGAGGGGTGGAACAGCCACGCAGAGGCACTGTGTTCCGGGCAGCCGGCACGCCAGGCCCACAGGCGTCGGGCAAGAACTGGATCGAACCACCAGAGGGCTGGGCGTCGAAGCAGGGCAGAGGGTCACAGGACACGGATGTCTCAGTGTAACACTACGGAGGGAAATGGGGGCGGGTGGGGGGGGCGTACTTTATAATTCTGGAGCGAGAGGGAATGAGAGATGGGGTTTTGAAAAAGCAATCGTTCAGAGGGGTTTCGCTGACATTTTAAGAGCTGTCTTGCTAAGGCCGGTAAGGACCAAAATACAGGTCTGAAGCTAATTAATTAGTGCCGGGCTAATGATTGCTCAGCCCAAATTGCTCCACACCACTGCACACCGCCAGCGCTGGATGTAACCGATAGAGTGTGCCTGTTGTTTGCAAGCAGCTTGCAGCTTGCAGATTCTGTTTGCACGGGGGCGGGATCGTTCCTGTTTATTCAGTTCCCAAACAGGAGTTATGCTTGCTGTTGTTGTCGTTGATGATTGTTCCCCCCCCAACCTTTGTAAATGTCAAATGACTTCCACCACGCAGATCCGCTCTGTAAAAGAAAAATCAATAAACCATTGAGACATTGCTCCTGTATTACACCTTGGCACCTGTCTGAGTGTTTGATTTGTGTGCTGGTCCACACCTACAGTACATTGAGTCTAAGCGCACTCCATTCACTCTGTGCATAAATCACTGCACTTTTAAATAGAGGATGATTTATTATCATTATCAAGTAAATAAATAATGCAAACACCTTATATTAAGGTCTTGTTAATTAATCATTAATTAAAACGTTATTAAATCACTATAAATATTTATTGCAGTGGCTCTCCTAAAATGAAGACAGGCACTTCAATAAATGTTAATACAGTTTTACAGTGTTAACTAAAGCTTTATTGCACATTTATAACATGAACTGATTTTCAGTGAGCATTCATAAATCATTTGTAAGGGGTGAGCACATTAGGACAGACACTGCAACACAGTTAATGCATGTTAATAACAAACACTGCTAGGCAATTAGTGTCACAGGTAAAATCAATAATTTATTATAGTGACTTTAATGTGAAGTAAAACTAAATTAATTTCTAAAAACAAATAATTTATTTATATTAATATATTGTTATATATATATCATATATTATTAATATTATTTCATTAATATTAATTATTATTGACTAAATAAACATGAATAATATAATACTATAATATAATATAATATCATTATATCTCAATATTAATACTGAGGTAGTGGGTACAGGTGTCACTGATTACAAGAGATTAAAAGTATATGTAAATCAGTTTTGTTCATATCATAACCAGTTTTCTCCATTAGCTTTAGAAAAATAAAATAGTTTTCCGCTGTGCAAACCATCTGGTGAGGAAAGGGACAGAAGTGATGGAATCAGTGCAAGCTGACTGCAATATTCAACCACCCTCTCTCAACTCTCTGCTGACTTTATAAAGTGCGTTCAGGCTGGGTCCAATTACGCTCCATTTCTGCTCTTTTGAGAAGCTTTCCTTAAATACCCTTGAATCAAACGGCCATTGTAAACATGCGGTTTCTCTGGAAACGGAGCCGGGGGAAGCGGTTTAGTGACGCTTGAGCGGCTCCAGTCGGCTGGATCCTCTGATGCCTTATGAAGCAGCCGGACGTCCAGTGATTCCGCCCACACAGCCCCCCCCCAACACATCCCCCACCCACTGGATCAGCTCACATCCGCCAGCGGATCCCACGCCCACGGTGATCCGCTGCGTCCGTTACCCCAGCAGACCCCGACAGATCCCCATTGTTCCCCTCCGAACTGCTGTCGCTCCTTCGGCCTCACCCACGAACTGTGCTCGGGGGCGCCCACTGTTTCCCATCTGTCTGTTCTCCATTATGCAAAACATTGACATTCCCTGCCATTCCCCTCCACATACAAGCATCATCTCCTCGGAGGATAATTATGGAAACAACGTTGCTGACACTGAAACGTCCTTCCTCGGAGCCATAACTCACGATACGCACCCATCCTGTGGGAACAGTTTCATGGTGGTAGAATGGCAGTAAAATAAATCCACTGCTACAGGTTTATTTAAGTGGACAGTATACATTTTTTTCCAAGCAATGGTTCATGTCTACTTTTTGCTTCCTAAGAGGTTTTTAGTGTTTTCCAGTGGTACCATCAGTTTGACTACCGTGTATGTGTATGTGCAAGTGTGCATTTGTGTTGTGTGTGTGTGTGTGTGTGTGTGTGTGTGTGTGTGTGTGTGCGCTTATGCATGCATATAAACAGTACGTATATGTGTGCATGTGTATGAATCTATGTGCAGTTTCTTGGGGGCATGTGTATGTGTGTTTTGTACGTGCAAGAAACTGTTTGCAACTGTGTGTGCGTAAGAATGTATGTGCATGTGTGTGTGTGCGTGTGTGTATGCATTGTCTCAAACTGCATACATGTAATAATACCCTGCATTTTGTGCTGGAGTTGTAATCTGCCATATGCACGAGCGGGAGCTCTCCTACGGCCTGCGCGTTTGCAATCGGAGGCGTTGGCATGTGTGCTCGCATGTCTCAGTCCCCCTCTCCTTATCAGCGTCTGCAATTAAGCGCGTCAGGCCGAAAACGTGCCGCGGTGCTGCAGTTACTGCAGAGAGATGAAATATTTACAGAGCCACTCACAAAGTTTATTTAATGCTGAAAAATTGATGGCACCCTCAGGGGACGGCCTGGAGGATGCAGGGTGGGGTGGCGGGATTACTGTGTCTCTCCATTATTAATGTCTGACTGCCTGATATTGCCCTGTGTCTCCTGGCCACTATAGAGCTTCCCTTATCAGCTAAATGAATTTTAGTGAGACATGGAACACTGACTGCTGTGAGGTCATGGCAATGAGGGAGCCATGGCAACTCCCAGGCTTTCCTGTAATGGAATAAAGACCATAACGGTGATGACCGGGTAATTAAAATCCAGAATTAAATGACACAGCAGAGCAATAGGAATGAACAGCCCCATGGCTTACTGCATCTCCTGCATATGAATCATTAGACTCTTTGTAAATGGTTACACTTGTATATAATTGACCGATGATTTCAATGCATTCAAATGGTTATGTTGATTTGTTGTTGCCTTGTCGTCTGTTTGGGTCCTATCTTTTTAGTGCATCATTTTAACAATTACATTTACGTTTTGTTGCTCAGTAGACACTGTTGTCCAGCAAAATACAAGATGAGCACATTTAACAATATATTTACATTGTTGACATAAAGTAGATGCTCATTTTTGCTCTGTTTGAACGCAACACAGTGTAAGCAGTAGCAAACAAGTTCTAAAAAAAACAGACCATAGCTAATCCAGTGAAGACAATGAGGTTCACATTATTCAAACTAGACGCATACTGAACTGACTGCCCTCACTCGCGGTCTGTAATCAGCCAGCTGAGAGGGGGAAACAACACCACTTTAGTCTATTATTCTTTTTGTGCAATAGGTCAAACTGTATATAATCTTTACCATTTGTTTTTGCATTCATTTTCCATTGACTAATTCTGTTAGGTTTGCCCGGTCTGGCATGTCCTGCTGTTCATTACATGCTGCTCCTGTCCAGCGGCTTCCCAAATGCTTTTGTTGCTCATGTTTAGTGACATTTAATCTGCATTCGCTGTCCATGTCCCATGTTATTTTCCCTGTTTGTCATGTTTTTTTATTGCTTGTAATGAGTTTTTAATGCCCTCTGACTACCTGCCCAGGGATTGCAGATTAAAACTAGCCTTTTTGGCTGCTTCTGGTACATACTGGTGCAGAAATGCTGATTAATGTGCAGTGTCCCTGTCAAATAAACCCAATATAGATGTACATACATTTATCACTGCCAGCTTTGAGATAGCACTAATACAGGCAATTTGGGTTCTGGACTGGAGGGATCTATGATCTTAATGCCCTAATGCTTTTTGCTTTATGCATAATATAAGCAAGTATAAAATACCATAGATTTGGGAATGTGACAAAACAGTTATGCATCAGTTTGAATTTTTTAGGCACTTCAGTCCTACCAGTACCTGCAGATAAATCCAACTTAAATCAGTCTCTAACACCGTGCGTGGCACCATTTCAGGACTTATTAAGTGGTTTAAAGGACCGTGACAAACGTGATATGTTAATAGGTTAATCTTCAAGCCTTCTGCACATTTGTCGCTTTCGCCTTCCTTGCACTAATGTATCTATCAGAAATCACTTTGGTCTTTTTCTTCTCTCTCTCTCTCTCCTTTATTCCCCGACCCCCTGGAGAGATCCGCATAGTCCCAGAATGTAATTATATTCTTTTCTGGGTTGAATGCAAACGCAGTGGTGTTCTGGGAGAGAAACCGTCTCCATTCCTTTCCACTTTCACTTTGTCCTCCTGCGCTCGAAATCCATCAAAACCCCAATCCACTCCCAAACAGGAAACAGCTAAATTGCTAATATAATATTGATATCCAGCTCCTGTCACTCAAAGCTATCTTGGCTATCTCAGAACATGTTGCCTCACAGAATGGGGCTCTTTAACTGATTTGCAGGTGAGGTCCCATTTTTGCTTTTGTAGTCTCCTTATTAGTTCAGCAGGACACATTCCTTATAAGCTTGTTGATTCTTGCCTGGGTTTGCACAACTTTCTTTTCCCCCCCTAAAATATGTTCATCATTACCAGCAAGTGAGCTTCAACAGCTCTCACACGCAGAGTAGATGTTATACTGTATGACTGTATCTAGTCCTTTACCTTTTGGCCTTACAAATTGGTCGCACTTGTAAACAACCACTAGGGGAAAAAAGCAGCCACTTTAAATAGTGAGTACATACTTGAACTTACGAACTGAGAGCAAGGTTAATTCTCATGTGGCCTTTGCCAGAGTACATAATTTTCACAGCTGTGGTGCTGCAAAAACTTACAGTAGCTGGATAGACTTGCCTCTGTGAAAAAACCCAGATAAATGATAGATTATGTATACATAGGGCAGCATGCCTCAGCTAAATGGAATGGGATAGTATCTGGCCCTGAACACATACATACTGTATGTGTCAGTGCTGCAGCTACGTAGCCGCTTGTTTTTTTTTCTGCCATGTGCTTTTGTGTTCATTTCTCTCCCTTGCCTGCCCCGCCCCTTGTTTCCCTGCCCGATTGCTTATCGGCTTCACCTGCCCGCTTGTTCACCTGTGTCTCGTTTTCTCGTTAGCTTGTTCCCTTTATATACCTGTCTGTTTCTTAGCCCTTTGCCAGTTCGTCTCAGTTTTCTGTTTCGCAACCAGTCTTGTTCTTCTATCTTGCCTGTTTTTCTTGTTCTCGCTTTTTGGATTTTGTCTTTGTACCTCTGCCGTGTCTACCTGGTTTCTGATCTTGCCTGTTTTTCTCGACCTCGCTTTTTGGATTTTGTCTTTGTACCTCTGCCGTGTCTACCTGGTTTCTGATCTTGCCTGTTTTTCTCGACCTCGCTTTTTTGGATTTTGTCTTTGTACCTCTGCCGTGTCTACCTGGTTTCTGATCTTGCCTGTTTTTCTCGACCTCGCTTTTTTGGATTTTGTCTTTGTACCTCTGCCGTGTCTACCTGGTTTCTGATCTTGCCTGTTTTTCCTCGACCTCGCTTTTTGGATTTTGTCTTTGTACCTCTGCCGTGTCTACCTGGTTTCTGACCTGTTTTTCTCGACCTCGCTTTTTGGATTTTGTCTTTGTACTCTGTATTCTGGTTTTTGACTTCGCCCGTTTCCCTCTGTATTCTGGATTTCCCTTTTTTGGGCAATAAACCATCGTTTGCCATTCTCCGCTGTCTGCGCCTGAGTCCCTGCCTGAGCCCCCCGCTGACAGTATGTTCTTTCCATCCTTCAGCTGTGACCTGTAACCCCTGCAAAGGTTTTGCACAGGCAAGCTTTTTCCTCTTCAGCTTTTCAAGGCTTTCCAACATAAAGCATGTTTGAATTGCTATAACGCACCGTTGCTGATATCACCCTGTATATCATGGTGGTGACGGCTATGACACTATCATGAAGCCAAGTTATTGTTTCCTACTCACTTTTCCTTCACTCGGAATCCTTCCGGGTTTATAAGCTTTTAAATCCTTCATATCCCTCAGTCTAAAAGTAGGACATATGTTAGTGTCCCAGTGGTTGTGATTAAGTACTGTCCCAACCCAAACAGTGTTAGTGTTTTGTTTCCAAAGGCCGTCTGCTCATCCATGATTACAGATGCTATCTGGTTTTGTGAATCAGGGCCAAAATCACTTGCTAAAGATAATGGAAATAAGGTGTATAGCTGAATACTGCCAGCAGGAAAGTAAACCAGAGAAAGGAGGGAGGTTTGCATTGATTTTCACCTACTGATTTCAGGTGGCACTCACACTCACACTACAGGGCAGATGCACACCGCATACACAATTCTTACACTCGCATGTCAATATGAGCATGTGGATGCAGTTCACTTCAGTTGTGGGTGTGCATACTGTGAATGTGTGCAAGATCACAAAAATACACCCACACTCCCTCTCATGACACAAAATGCAGGGTATTATTACATGTATGGAGTTTTCTGACAATGCATACACACACACACGCACAGACACACACACACATACACACATACACACACACCTGCACCCCACTGCAGTTTCTTTGCCTGAGCAGTCAATTTGGTGCTTTGACAGCTTTGAAAAGGTGCACATTCTTTGTGCAATTAGAAAAGGAAGGATTCCCTTGAAATCGGGTGCCTTTATTTGCAGACAGAGGGAGTGAATGCCGGCCACAGATGGTGTCCTTGCCCACCCCCTCAGGTCCCCAAGGCTGCTGTGGAGCCATGGAAACAAAATGTCCAACAGTGTTAAGCACTGCTGTTGGCATAAAGCCCTGGCAATACAGTCCCCATAGGTGTCCATTTTAGCCAGATAAGAGCAACAATAGGAGTCGATAATAAGTCTTGGGTGGTACATCAATAAGGGTACCTTTCTGTGGCTGTGATGTTACTCCATTGGAATTTCCCTCTTCATTAAGGCACACTGGACTTTCCACTTCACAAAAAGTAGTTTTTTTAAGCCCTTTCCCTCTGCAACACCTGACACCCAAACCTGTGGAGTATTTTTCACTCTGAATCATTCTACAGGTATCCATTTCATAACTCAGAGAGCTCAGAAGTTCATCACTTTTTGGGGCGCAAACAAATGAGTAGCCAGACATGATAAGTGCATGATACAAATAATTGACCCAATTCATGTCACATCTCATAATATAACTGTCAGTCTTATAATGTATAATAAACCACAAAGCGACTGCATGGCCAAAGAGATTTGATGTGTATGACATGGTGAGGAATTACACGAAGAAACACAAACTCCTTCAAACTGTTGTGTTGCTCCAAAAAAGTGTGATAAAATAAGTTTTCAAACAAATAGATCTTCATCAAGTTGCAAACCTGTTAACATTAAATGCCTGCCTGACAGCACTAGAAACCAATCCAATGAACTAGAGGACAATTTTAAAGCACTGAATAGCTTCAACCCAAAGTAAAAAAAAAAAAAAAAAAACATTCCTGATAACTCGGAGGTGGTGACTTTTCTGCTAGACTTGTGCCAAGAAAAGATTCTACTCTGCAACGCCAAGATAGAATATTTCACCCTTTTCATTGTCTGTTGTTTAAATACTCATAATTCTGTGAAAAGAAAGATAGATGCAGTGCAAAACATAAAACATGCCTCACTCTGAAGCCTCTTTTCTTCCATTGGCTGTTTTTTTTTTTCAGAATACTGGCTCCTACACTCCCTCAGTCCATTAAATTAAAATGTACTGAGAACTAATGGCCTATCTGAATAGACTTTGCAGCAGTTAAAAACAGATGGATCCCCATCTCCACTTTTTATCGTCAATAACATGTTGAGCTCTATAAACCAATTTTAACCCAAATGTATATGGACGCTGACTGAACAGCTCTAAGATGCAGATGCTTGCCATTGATTTATAACTGCGTAAATTATTTACTGTTCTTGTCTTATGCTGTTATTAGCTAGAGAGCTCTCTTTTCTGTATACTGACATTGCTTCAGATGATGGTTGTAGATAATCAATTAATTTGGCATCCTCAAATGAATAACTAAATAGCTAAATGGCTACATGCACAATACATAAAAACAGGTTAAGAACATGCAAAACTGGGAAAGGTGCTACGTACAGTCTCCTTTTTCTTTTAATGGCAATAAACAAGTGTTTATATGTAAGTAAACTATTCAGATTGAGCTTTAAACCATGGCAAACCATGCACTCTCTCCACATGTTATGGTACTCCATAAAAGGACCTTTTTAAAAGATGTTTCAGATAAAAGACACCATCTGGGTGGTCACGAGCCGTACTAGTTTGACCAGTTCAGCATCTCCAGGGCATGACGCTACAGTAATCACCAGTTTTTTCCCTAAATGGCATACCATCATGAAGTGATAGCTTTGGATACTGTTGCGTATTAGAAAAAGAAAATCAAAAGGTATACTGGATGCATGCCAGAGTGTTATACATGCCCAAGCCTTATATACAGATGACCCTGTTTTGTTGCTGAACCTTGTGCAGACAAGGATGGCATCTGAATGGCTTGTCACTCAGAAATTATCTAAACAGATATAAACACTGGGAAGGGTCTACGGGACAAGCCTGTAAGAACCTGCATGTCCTCAATGAAACCTACCCTGTTCTTTACAAGATGCTTCTCCTGTCCTCTTTCGTATTTAAAGCCTTATACTTACCACCTGATGGGCACACAACCGATACTATTCCCCTCCAGATGGAGAAACAAAAGCATTCAGCTGTACTGTGACACAGCCAGTGCTGCAAATGAAAGGATATTGATAGTGACAAAAACAAATATGATGCACTTACTTTTGTACTGCATCTCTAAAAAGGTCTCAGCGTCCCTGAGTCCTCAGGCAGACAGCTTTTAAGCAGCAAAATCACCAGCTGATTAAAGCACGCGGTTTACTTACCTTTGAGCCCTGATGCACTTTAAATACTGTAAATGAAGCCGTGCAGCGTGATTAAAATGGAGTGCTAAGGTAATGGCATAATTGCAGACAGCCCCTCCAGCTTCAACGGGAAACTGTAACCATGTGGAAACAATGACATCAAGGGGAAACTGAACGGGATTCTCTTTTCAAGGATTTTGGCCATCATCCTCTGTCATGAAATCACTTATATTTTTGACTATTGAATAACATTTTATATTGAATAATGATTTATAAAATCCACACTCAGAGGTTGTAGTCTGTCTTTAAAGGTCTTGATATGTTTTTGCTCAGAAAGCTCATGTCTTATTGGCCTCAGTATTCCATCAGACTGGTAATCCTATGGAGGATTCACTCAGAGTTGTCCTGAACATTGATTCACCAATAATGCAAGTGATAATTTTTCTTGATTCAAATGCAGTGGTTACTAGCTGAACCATGTTTGCAAAGGTAAAAAGCAACATTTGCATTTAATTGTGAGTCAAAGTTGGGGGCAAATGGTGATCGAATCCAAGAGATGATCTCGACTTTTGTCATTCAGAGAATAGACAAAATGCGGAAAACGCCAAACAATATATGAATATTTACTAACTAATGAGGATCTGAGCTGCCCTTTGCAGTCAGTATCAGTGATATCAGCTTCACAAAGTTGATACCATAAGATACCACTTTTTGTTGAGACTGAGTCACAGAGGTATAGATTCAATTCTATGGTAATTTTTGAGACCTTTGCTTGGTGGTTTTTAGCAACTATCCTATTAGCCATCCATCTAACCCTGTTAATGAGCTTTGACTTGTGACCACTGTTCCTGTTTCCTGATGTAATTCTTCCTTCTTTATTGTATTCCATCATGATTTTTGACACTGTTCCCCTTAACACATTAAATAATTTTTTCTGTCTCTGTGACCAATGCACCTGCAATTCGGGCAGCAAATATTTTATCCCTTTCAAGATACGTTCCCCCATGTTGCTTTACAGATTCACTTGCTAAAGGATTTCTTTTTTAACAGAAACATGTTGGTAATTAGTATTGAAATTAATAAGAAAGACCTGTGTAGACTACTTTTTAATTGTGATTTAGTTACTTTGGAATATGAGTCCTTTTTTACTTGGTGTTTCCTTTATTTTGTCTATCCCCCACAACTGTCATGGCTGACATCAGTGGCCCATTTCGAAGGTGATATTTTTCTCTCATAATCCTCCATGTACATTCAAATTGGCCTAAACGAACAGAGAGGGTAAAAGTTCATGACATTCGGCCTCATTAAAAACTGGTTTCCTTCTCCTCGAAGACAGCAAAGTACTGCCAGCCCCTCTCTTCACAGCTCCAGCATGGTCCAATTAACAACACTCTCGCATTCAGGATACCCCATATTGTTCACTTACCACACGCTAAATGACACGAAATCCTTGCCCGGTAATTGAACCTGACCTGCATGTGCCTCGTTTTTGTTTAGATTTGCATTCCACGCACACATGCACGGAGCAACTATGTAGCATACACATGTCGTTTAACAGTGATCTCTAATAGTGTGATAAAAAAAAAAAAATCCATTAGCGATAACCAGCTGGCCTGATTTCTGAAGCAGCAGGGGCCTGTTTCACCCATGCACTGTCCCTCAATCCCAGTAAGTCATTATGAGCCCCTGAGCCTGTGCACCTGATTGATCACTGAAGCAAAATAAAGTTATAAAAGCTCAAAGTTTAAAAACAGCACAGCTCTTTCCACTGAAAATCAATGGACTTCCAGACTATACCCTAGCAATACCCAATATAGAATAATTGTTACCAACACTCACGTTGAAAAAAGCTGAGGAAAAACGACATTTATTGAAAAGCCAGCACTGTCATTACACGTTAATGTATGGCAATTATATTTCAGTGATATGAATTTCCATACAGTCAAAGCCTGAAGGTTGCGTTTGATGTGGTTACAATGGTACTTTTATTTTGCTTGGGGTCCAGTGAAGGGATCGCACCTGGCCATGGGCCAAGGCTGTTGACCCCCGCTTTGGAAAAGAAAGTGAGGGATGAGGTGGCGCGGGGATGTCATCAGCAGCTGATATGGAAAAGAAGTGGTGAGTGGAATTTTTATAGTTATGGATGTCTAGTTATGGTTAATTGAACAGAGACTGTCTGAAAAAATCATTTTAGCACTTCCATTAAACATATGAGTGCTGCATTTTGAATGATAGAATGTAAAGTGAAAATAGTTTATTGAATTTGACAATTACATTAATATTATAAAATGCAAGTATCAGTGCATATTCAAAGGTCAAAAAGATTCTTGCTATATTATGCTAGATGTTTCCAACGTGTTAAGAATTTTTTGATGACCAAATTAGGGTCAGAGGTGCAATGTAAAGCATCTATATGGTCTTGTGATATCAAGTATTTATTAACCATTTCCATGTGAATTCATTATTAATAAACAGACTGTTTTTTTTTTTTTTTGCAAGAGATGCATTGTGGCTTATATTGCTCACCAGCTGCATTTATCAGTGCTATAACGTATTTATGACATGCACAAATATTATTACGCATTAAATTATGTATTATAACGGGCATCTTAACTAACCATAGCCTTATTGAAATTTCAGGTGATGTGGGACCTGGCAAATCTCTAAAGACCTCCCCCACATCCAGATGGGCAAAGGTTAACTGACAGAGTCTCAGCCACCAGGGAGCTTGTTCCGTGTCTGTATTATTTAACACAGAGAGAATGCATGATTTTGCTGGGATGGCACTCAGGCTCACCCTCTCCACCTCCCTGTGAGGGTAGAGTGCTCCAGCAGGGCACTTAAAGCTGTGCTTTTACATGACATCATGCGGCTGCAAGCATGGAAACGCTTAGGGTACAAGGCTGTGCTGCTGTCACAGTAGGCTTACTTATGAAAGAGACCTATGAGGTAATGTAATGTAAGGAATATGTTTGTTTAAATGTCAAATTATGCATCGTATGTTACAAAATATGTATATTAATGTACCTCTACGTACGTGATCTCACAGAGATCTGACTGATTCTTCCTTGCATGGAATATTTTGAAAAGGACACTTGTATTGCAAACACACACACACACACACACACACACACACACACACACACACACACACACACACACGAACACACGTACAGTGGCTAAAACAACAGTGGCTAAAAACATGATAATCCATTTTCAAAATACCAGACAGATAAGGAATGAAAACCTCATGGTGGTAAGATCTACTTGCGGTCATAAGACATGCTTGTCTCCCTCCCATTGTGTACATTAGCTTTATCAGTTGCGAATAGCCAGCACAATCAATTCACAGCCAGGATTGATCAAGTCAGGCAAACACAAGTTACTGTAAGGAACAGAAATAATCATCTGTGCTAAAAAAACTGAAGAAACTCAAATGATTCACTGTTAATAAAATGCTGAAAATGCAAAGTAATCATGCACATATAACAGATGAAGACATAAAGACCAAACAGTGTTTCTACCACTTATTACATCTGCCTGTGACAATGACATGCTAAATTTCATCTATCAATTAAGTCTACACATTCCAAATGCATAGGGTAACACTGATATTTTTCATGTGTTCCAGAGGCAGGACCAAACAGAAACTCTGGGTCATGTGCAAAATGGAAATGATAACCACGGCACACTGTGTTCCACCTGGAGCATAACCAGTAGCCCTGTAGAAAAGGCAGCTGCTGGTATTACAGCAGCCTGTGGTAGCAGAGATCCACATGAATGCCAAGCTAAGCGTCGTCTGTTTGTGTTAGCACGCCCCGCTTTCGATCGGGCCTGTGGGGCAGTTCAAAGGGGGCATGGGGTATTTCTCTTGGGTAAATATCACTACTTCATCTACTACTACTGCTATCCTGTTTCGTCCTTGCCTTCTGAAACCTGTCAGTCTGTTTTCTGCCATTCTGGGGGGACACATTCTAGAGATCTCCGCGAAGTGGAGGAAATCCCTGAATACTGTACTGTGCCAATAATAAAGACTTGTCTTCAAAGGGGATTTGCTCCCAACAGAAAGAAAAAAAACAAGTGCAGAGTAGAAACAATGCAATAATGCAAGGAAGGAAGTGATTAATATTTATGTTTGTTTAATAATGCTCCAAACACATGCAATAGGTAAAATAAATCTAAGGGGGTGTGGGCTCCTGTGGTGCACTGAGGCCTGGGACCAGACGCTGAAGCTGGTTGCAGAGAGTGCTGCCTGGTGTGAATATCTGAAACGGCAAATCGCAAATCCGCCAATGGTGAGGGCCTAACGTACTTCTATCACTACAACTATTATTAGTAATATTTACATTTACATTTACATTTATTCATTTGGCAGATGCTTTTATCCAAAGCGACTTACATAGGTTACCGTTCCTTACAATGTTATCCATTTATACAGCTGGATTTTTACTGGATATTACATTAAAATCATTAATGTAAATGTTATAAATAATAGTGTATATATACTGCTATTATTATAGCATGTGTACTGTAGGAGATTGAATTATGTATGGTTACTCAGAACAATTCCATCTGTTTTTTAGACAATGAAACCCAGGTAAAGTGTGTTGTTGGACATACAAACTGAGCACCACTGAGCTTTTCCAGGCTGTTTTCTTCCTGCTTGGTGAGTGAAAAAAGAACGATGCTGCTCCTTTTTTAGGCTCTTGTGAAATTATGTCATTACAATTGAGGTTAATATCAGCTTTATGAGGTTGCAATCACACAATTTTAAATCTAGTATCATTTGTAAAAAAAACAGCACAACTGAGCAAAAAAAACATACAAACTGTGAAACATCAAATGGGTATAAAATTATAGAGCATTATGTAAGTACCTCATATACTGAAACACACAGAGAGTAGTTTACAATGAATACGAGATAAGAAAGAGCCAATCTGCTATAAACACAGCCTTGCATTAGCCACAGTGTGAGGAAAACAGGCATAATTAAAGCACTTAATTACAGTTAGGAGCACTGAGAAGCCATTTCACTGACGCTGTATCGCTAACAGCGGTCTCAGTGCAAGGTTATTCTTTTCTTATGCAAATGTGAGGAGTATATCTTGATGTGTTGCTTGTCCGTCTCAACTGCTCATTCACACAGCTTAATATGGTGGATAAGACAGCAATGTCTTGACCAACGATTCCAGTCCTCTTTAGATGTGGACTGAGGACAAATTCTTTCAAGCAGATATAATTGTAATTTACACATTTAACATCTTAAAGCAGTGTAACAAGAAACCTGCATTACAGGTTTAAGAATGTATGTATTCCGTAATGTACAGTATATCTGTGAAATTGCATATGCAATTAAAGTTTCCAACACATTGAAGGCTTTTTTTACATTACTTTGACTGATATTATGTGGTCACATTCTACTTAAGAGTGTGCTTTCATTTCAATGTATAGCTTTCTTTTTCAACCATTTAAATAGCATGCATATTTCCAAATCGAAAATGTGGGAGGCAGTATCAGCTCTGGCATTTCCATCATTCTTTCATATTCTCTCACATGCTCTAAGCTAGTCTCTTAGCAACTGGCCTGTAGCTATACATGGTGTACACTGGCATGAACCCAATTTGCATGTAACATGTTTAATCTGGAAGATGCCCTTTGACACCAAGCCTAAATGACCAGGAGGTCTGCTTTTTGCTTCAGATCAATCAAAGGAAAAAAGACCACACTATAAAATCACCACCCTGTGAAATGTCTTTGCAATAAAAGTAATATGGTTTTATGTGCAGTTCTTAAATGTAACAGTAAAAAACAGCAATAAAATAAAGGATTGTGAATTACTACAGCAGTCCTAAAGGCTAACACATTACCCCCCAACAGATTTATCCAGACTAGCCTATTAACCCCTGGTACACCCAACACAGCTTGAATTTTAAAAAATTGAGGACAAATATAAATACTGCACTGGTAATTGCTTTGAAGTCATTTCATCCCAAAAACTTCACAACGACACATATACTGTATTTACTAAAGTTGTAGGTTTGCACATATTGTATATCATCCGTTTTAGCCTCTGGTTCATGCTGAGTTGGGTTTCATGAGGTGCACCAGGGATAGAAGAAAAGGAAAGTAACTCTCAACACAGGAAATACCCCCAACTATGTGAAAAGAAGAGAGGCAAGAAGAAAATTGTCAAAAATGAAAAGCAATCTGCAAGACATACAGAGAGAGACAGACAGAGAGAGAGAGAGGGGGAGAGAGAAACGTGATGTTGAATTGTTAAAAAATTTTACAATCTTCCCTGTTCCCAGTAGCTCCCTCATATCCCACCAAGCAGGGCATGACATTTGAATGGCATGAAAAATGCAGGGAGGAGGTGTTCCATGCACTTCAGCGGTCTTAATCCAGCAGCCATGTCTTAGCGCTCAGCAGCACTCCTCTGGCAGCCTGTGGACCTCCTTTTTTACCCCGAGACAAAAAAAGCTCACCTTGAAGGCTAAAAAACTCACGCCACAAAATCTAGATAAGGGGGAATTTTCGCGGCTTTGTCTCTGCATCGGGCTTTGCGGGGCGTGTTAGATCAAAGCGGCTTGATCGATCTCGGCTTTAAAGGGAGCAGACACGAGCTCGGGAAACAAATACAAATGTAAGCAGTGTATCAATTACCCGGACTGCGTGTTGAGGAAACAGGCTCCTGGGAAACGGGAAAACTTAGTCCCACCCCACCCCTACCCGGGCCTGGCTGTGCAGCAGTATTAAATACAGTGAGGCTGAGTCGCACTTCTCTCGGCTCAAAGTGTGAACGCAGAGAGGTGGCACTGATAGAGACACTATCACGCTTTTTTTTTCTTTTTTTTGCTTTTTTGCTTTTTGTTGCAAATAGGCCTCAGGCATACATTGCAGCTTGTTCAGTTTTGGGCGTGTTTGCATTAGAAGGCACAGTACAGTTGAAATTATTCACTGAACTGCACTGGGAAACACACACCACAGCCAGGCCGCGCTCTTCGATCTGAGATTGGCTGTGCCGTGCTCGGCTCTGCTGAGCTTTATGGGTGCTGATGAGTTAACTCTCAGCAGAAGTGACTGGAGCAAATTCATTATTCACGACTACGCCTTGTTACACAAGCCCTGCACTGTAAGCATGAGTGATTTATAATCTCGGGCACATTAATAATCAATGAACCCTTTTTATTTCCCATTCATTAATCAGCCAATCGCTGTTTTACCTCGACATTCTAATCTCTTCCCAAATACACAAGAGCTTCCAAAGATTTAATGATTTGACCCGTGCCGGATGCGAGGATCAAATATTTATCCAATGTGCGCAGCAAACACTGACATGATGTATTGGATTGAAACCAGATATTTGTATGTGTATAAATTCGCCTAATTTGGATTTTCATATGGCAAACCTTTTATGATCACACACTGTTGGTGTATTGTTTATTTTATTTAACATTTATTTTACCTGGCAGGGTCAACTGAGAACCAGTTCTCTATTATAATGATGACCCGGGGGAAGGAATGACTCAGGGAGGACATTATTTATTTAGGCTGTGAATAGAGTGCTGCCTACTTTTAACATCTGTACTTATTTTAATTAATCATATAATTTTCAATTATTACCCTTTCTTTGTGGCCACACTGGTTAATGGAAGGTGATTGCCTAGTGCGTCACATCACAGAAATCACATTGTATCATTTGAATTGCATTGCAGAAGCCCTTTTCAACAGGCACCTAGAGTTTTATGTCTCACAGATTCTGTAATCTGTTTTTACAGCATATTTTTACAGCAGCAATCTGTAAGGCCCTTTCTTGAGGGAACCACAATGTTTTCCCACTTGAGCACAACCGTCATGCCCAAAGTGGCCTTCGCTATAACCCCTACTCCACACCGCTGCCCCCAAAACAAAACATCTCGAGACAGCCGTGCGCTGAACATTCGCGCATTTTTGTATCTAGGACAAGGTACATCCTCTCCATAAATGTTCTTTGTGTTCAAATAAACAATAAAAGGAGCAGGCAGTACCTAACAGCTTTAGAGGTCACCTGCGCCTGCTGCGTTATCCGTCTCCTCTGTCTGCGTGAGTCTGGGAACGGGGAGAGCGCGCAGCCTTGGCACGTCCGCCCAGCTCTCCTAACGATTTCTCCGCCTCATCAGAGAACGCTCCCCCTCGTGAGGATTAGCACGCTTACCTGCCGATCCACATTTCATTTCACAGATAGCATCGCGGCGTCTCAGAGGAGGGAGAGACCGGGCGCGAGCTGCCTGCCCCCCCAAACCCCCCGCCCCTGTCTGTTCCGTCTGTACGCCCCGGTTGAGCTGAGGTGAAGCCCGGAGAGACTTACTGTGGCACACAGCTGCCAGGGCCGGGGGACGGAGGCAAAGCACTCGATTTCGGAAAGAAACGGGACTGAACAGAGATTAATCCAGAAAGAGAAAAAGAGGAGGGACAGAATGAGAGTGGAAATGGGGGAAAAATGAGAGGCAAATCAGCTAGGGCTAGGGAGTGGAACTCAGAGATCATAAATCCAGCTCTACGTGGTCAAGCATGCGCAACACTGAAAGCAATCTAGTTTTGTTATATATAAAGTGAGTGAAAACAGAGAAAACAAATTCTTAACACCACCTGGCAGGGTGAAAAAAAATGAATAAATAAAAAAATGAATACAGAGGGAGGAGAAACAGACAGACAAACAGGCTGTTGGCAGATTCCAACAGAATTTACAGTAGTCCTATTCTTTTCAAAAGCAGGATGCATTTATGTTCATCATGACAAATTGTTCCAGCTTATGTTTATCATTCCCCATAGCTGTGTTATCTCAGCAGCATATTTATCTGCAAGTAATCTGGCAAATGTGGGGTAATCTTATCACACCCATAATGCTCACATTGTACAGCTAAGCATGAGGGGAAGAAGGAGAGGAGGAAAAGATGGGGGAGAGAGAGAGAGAGAGAGAGGTTCTGTTATAGCTGTTTGGGAGAAGTAAATTAGAGCTTTAATCAAGACAGAATGAGACAGGAGGGAAGTGTGAAAGACAGAGTGGGCTCAGCGTTATTTCAATCAGCGGGTGTATATCTGTGTGCTGGCACAAAATCTGGGTGCCAACACGAAACCTGCGAAATCGTTCCCGCAGAGACAATGGCAAAACGCAATACGTTCATGTGGCTTCCTTTTCGGGCACCATTTTTTTTCTCCCTCAACAACAAAGCGGTCTTTTGTAAAAGGGTTACAAGCTATTGGCTCTGGAAAATAAGTTGCCTACACTATTAGGATGGAGCAACAAAAATTACCGTCACCTCAGTGAATGAAAAGCAACCGGAGAAAACAATTCCGTTACAAAGCAGGATTGATCCCCTCTGAGTGTGCCGTGAACGCCCACTGACACTGACATACTGGCACATTCACAGTGTACCAATTCCCCTTGTCATAAGCAATTAATTGAGCTGGTTTCCACTGGGGCCGGGCTAAGTGCAAATTAATGCTGCCGAGGTGTTGATAACTCTAAAGACCAATCGGGCTTGTTTGAGACAATGCCTAACATACACAAACATTACTTTGTCTTATTTTGCTCCCCACTGTAAATTAATGTTGTTGGCTTGCCTTCTGTTCCTTTGTGAGTTGTGTGTGTGCGTGTCCGTGTGTGTGTGTGTGTATGTGTGCGTGTGTGTGTGTGCGCGCACACGCGTGCTGTGGGAAAGGGGATGGGCCCCTTTGAAATAAACTTTATCACATCCTTGCAGCAATTTTCATTTGAGGTTGCCAGGTTGCCAGAATGTTTTCCACATCTTGTCTGTGGACAGCTCTGTGTTATTAGCACGGTGAGACAATTGCTGTTCATGTTCATCATAGCTCCTAATTAATGTCTATTGATGTTCTTATGTTATGATTGCCATTACCCAGTTTATAAACTCAAACTACCATTAAAGATTTATTACAATTTCATTCTGCTTCAGGGGGTAGGGGCTTTAGGAAATGTGGTACTGCAGTCCTTTATGATTTCTGAGTAGAGGAAAGAGAACAGGAGGAAGAGGAAGAGACAGGAGAAATATGGGGAAAAAGTAGATGTAGTAGAAGGAGATGAATTCTGATGAATCTCAACTGGGACCAAAATAAATTCATTAATAATTATGTAAAATTAAATTGTTAGCTGCTGGAGGTGGATGGACTGTATCTTATCACAAAGAGCAATTATGCCTGTTCGCAATGTGAATGAGAAATGGATTGTAGATGGCCAGCTACTATCCTACAATAGCAGAACCCTACAGTAATGCATTATCAGGTATCACAGTGTGTTGCCTTTTGAATACTGATGCTCCATCCTGATTAGCACAGAAAGTCTTGAGAAGAATTCAGGAGATCACAATATTTATGCACAGTGCACAAATTGTTACTCAGTTTGCTCGTTGGCATGTATGTGGTGAATGATGATTGACATTTTCCTGGCACAGCCCTGCATGGTGGGACTCCCAGCTCCAATTGCTCTGCAGCAGCCTTTGATCCAAAAGAATTAACAGCAAATATCCCTGCATGGTGATTGCATGGCTAGGTGTTGTGGCAGAACATCAATTATTTACACACATTTGGTCACTGTGGTTCCTATTCACATGCGTCATTAGCTTCCCAGATACATAATTTTACTCCTCAGCACTGCTGTATTAAATGATTTTATGTTGTAATTCAACAACATACCAAAATGTTTTGAATGCACATATTTAGCAAGCTAATTGGAATTACATCTTATATGAAGGTGACCAGATTGTAACGACCTAATTCACTGATGATACACAGCCATCAGGCCAGAACTACATGTAGAAATATAATGGGATATGGAATACACAGAATTCTGGGAAATATATTTTTCTTGCTACAGGAGACATACTTTTGTCCTGTTGTATTATAAAAAAATAATTATTTTAGCTGTCAAAGCAATTATAGGTGTTCATGAATGCTTATATCAAGCCTTAAAAATATTATGCTAGTATTTCAAAGGCATCATGCAGGTGTTATTGTAGCCATAACATACAAGAAAATTCACATGACACAAACCAGTGACTAATATCAATAACATCTTAAAAACAAGGGGAAGCAAGTAAATCAATTTACTATGAAGAACAAAATGGAACTGAAAGATTTATTTTAATTTTGTATTATCTGTCCTCCATTCTTCATAGCTTCAGTGAGAGCTTTCCACAATAAAGATAAACAAAATGTATCCATCTTAATTACCTTAAACTTTATACGCAACCCTATTTTGTTGAATGAATGAAATTTGATTTGCTCATTATTGCCCATATTAAGAAACAGATGATTATTTTCTTTTCTGTAGCGAAACGCAATTTAACACATTTAATATCTCTTTCTGAGGCAACATTTAATCACTGCAAGCTAATCAGATTCTAGCAGACTATGAGCAGGGCATACAAGGCCTTTTCACAGCTACCACAAATGACTGTACAATGTTATTTACTAGTTCCATACAGACATCAAAGAAAACAAGATCTCATATGTAACTCACACGCTTGCTAAAGGGTTATGTTTACCCTGACCTTCACACTGCTGATGCACCTTTTGTCCTTTTAGTTTTGAAATCAATTTAGTTATTATCTCATGGTTACCATGGGCCCTCAGCAGATGGAAATTGTGTTGCATATTTTATTTACCGCATGAGGTAATTTTACACGAGAAGTGCATTTGCAGCGTTTGTTGCCTGAGGATATTTAAGAAGATGTGTCTTGTGTACTACGATGTTGATTTTTTGCCGCTTGTGCTTTGCTTTTTGTGCTGTCTAATTTGGTATAAATCATCTTGGATGAAGGCACCTGCCAAATTAGCAAGTTAAGATAATTCTAAGGTCACTGTCCTTTTTAGCTGGCACAATTGCTGAAAATTAGCACACTTGAAAAAACAGCTTTTTTGCTGTTTGTTAAAGTCCCAAAAACTTCCCACTGATCAAAAAACAATAAGATAAGAAATAAGAATATCTTTGCCATTTCATCTGCTAAACTGTGAGGCAGCAGATGCAGATGATCCCGCTTCAATAGCAATGGCAATTATTGGTCGGATAAAGGTTCTCATTCAGCCTACAGTACGGTGCCGGAAAGGGAATATCAATCAATAGATGAGTCAATAGCTATACAAATGAATAATGTAACCAACGCTGTGAAAATCTATTGAGAAAACCAGTCACATATATGGAAGTTTTATTGGTTCATTACACTCCCTGCCGGTAATGTATACTACTGTGTGGATGGAGATGAGCTTAGACCCTGATGGTACACTGTGGAGAGGTCATTATCGGTGTGAACTGCGGTTAATCCACCAACAGTCAGGTGATATATATTGTTTCCCCATTGATTTAATCTGCTCATTATTGTGGGCTGACATGCCCGGTAAAGAGAAATAATGCGGGCCTACCATATTCACTTCTGTACATTAACTGTGCAGCAGCAGAAAATGACTTTGGTATTCAAATCAGCAGACAAGGCAATCTAAAAAAAATGACAAAGAGGCTATAAATGTCTGCATGTTGTTATATGTAAACAGGGGAATGAATGAGGTACAGTAAAAATTCTGTTATAAACTATAAAATGCATTCATTCTTCAGTAGATTCATAACAAATCTCCCAAATAGAAGCAAGCTCTGCATACCCAACTCATTCACAAGTAACATTCTGGATTTCCAATGCTTTTTGTACAGGTGTTTGACTGTGAGTTTCCCTGGCAGTGATGAGGCAAGAAAGTTTTATCTCATTGACATATATTTACCAAATGCTTTATCATTCAGCTATAGTGAAAATGCACATAGTTTCAATCTCATGTGAATTTGATGGCTCATGATTTGTGGATATGTGCTGCTTACTGCTTCACTGTGCAACAGGGGGAAAAAAAGAAAGAAAAAAGCTTTGATATTTGACTTTACACCAGCAATTTTCCACCTCAGTCACGATTTTGGAAGCTGACAGGCGGTGCGATTCATCAGCATCCTCTCAGCTACGTTTGGATTCATCCTGTGTTTGGAAACATCTGTTAGATTTTTCATGGCTGCGAAAGGCATTAGTGTCATTAGCCACCACTCCATTAGTCAAACTGGAGCCCTCCAGAATCTGTTCGTCTCAGTAAATACCAGTGGTGTCGCGGAGGTTTGTCCCTGTGTTCGCGTGCTTTTGCTCTGATGTGGTTTCCCGGTGCGTGACTTGTCCAGGCCGTGCCACGCTTGTCGCCCAGGCATGGAAACCGCCCACACAGGGGAGCGTGCGCGGCGGGTGCCGAGGCACGTCCGCGCCGGCGAGAGTAGGTGTTCCAAGCCGCGTCAGTTGGCGGGCTCCCCGCTCGGGATTTTTGGGTTGTGCCTGCCTGGCTGTGCTCCACTTGATTACAGGATTTGCAAGGGCCTCCACATCAATGAAAGCTTTTAATGCTGGGTTCAAGTGCACTTTTTCAATCAGCGGTAGTGCGCGCGCGAGGGGTGTGTTTGACTGGGCTGCAGAGAGGGAATTCCCTCTCAACTTATCCGCAGTCACTCAGCGCACTCGACAGCTCTCAGGGGACTCTCGGCCCAGTCATAATAGACTCAATTAAAGTAAGAGCCTGTGCGATAGAAGCGGCCTGCATCAGCTGTCTGACTGAGTGACTGACGGAAATGCATGCGCCAATAGAACACATGCACACAAACTCGGGCAAAAGCATGCATGCATACATTCATGCACACACAAAAATAGACTAACCTGTTTATCACTTTACCGGCATGGTGATAACACAAACACAGACTGAACTCAAAAATGCAAGGCAAGTGCAAGAACTGTCTGCAATGCTTAGATACAGACACTGACTGCACGGAGCGCAGAAATAGAGATCACACAGTTAGCGGACACAGAGACTGGCCCCTCAGTGATCAGATACACAGGCTGATAATACAATGACCGGACACATAGACTGACCACTCAATCATCTCACAGAGACTGACTGCACATTGAGACAGACACAGGGGCTGATGCAGTGATCAGTTTGTCATGCTCTGACTGGCCAGAAGACACTGTATGAGGTGCAGTGAATGACCAGCTGATACTTCAAGGGTATTGTCACTCTCTGAATGGCATCTGAGTGCAAAATTGCAGACAAGGAACTACATGGAATTGTCTGTCTGTAATGGATTTCTTGGTGACACTTCATATTTTTGTTTTCCATTCTAATTAAATTCTGAGAAGTATACACACTTTTAAATTGTGCATTGTATAACATGAAAAAGAGAGAGAGCCAACTTTATTTATTTTTGATAAAAATTTATTGCAAATATAGAAATAGATCTTTTTGTACAGAAATTGAGAGGAGAAAGGTTGGATGGATTATCAGAAAAAAACAACCAAAATAAGTGAACTAATTGTCTTTTAGGACAGTTGTTCTCATAACCAAGAGAAAAACACAACAATTATCTGTTGATTTTTAGCTCTGTGAATCAGTAAAGGGCACTATAAACTCATTAACATTTACAATTTAGTCATATCTAATTTGCCAGGTCTTAATCTTTTGGAGTGAGAATGCTCAGGTTAAGAAGAACGTCTTCAAGGTCAAAGTTCACAGGACAGGAAGTGCGTTGCAATGGAAAAGCCTTTTGTCATTTGTAAGAAAGGATTCTTTACCATAACAATAGTGGGGAACAAGCTAATGAAAAAGCTAAATAAATCTGCACTCTCCATTTTCTCCAGGTCCCTCTTTTCTATCCATAGAGTTTGTATGTCTGACCATGTGGTTGGATTAATTTAAAAAGAAGCAGCCACCAGAACATGTTGTAGGAAACATGGGTGCAAGGCAGAGCTTCCTGCCAGAGAATCTGGTTGCCTTAAGGGTCCTTGACAGTCAAGACCCAATCAGTTCTAGAGCGCACCCATTAAATGACCAATTTATAAAGACCCTGGGACCATACCTCTCATCGATTGCTGCCTGTTTATTTGTTCACTGCAGTGAAAATGGACAGCAGTGGTCTCTGGGGGGGGGGACACTGCTGTTGGAGCTTGTTTGTTTCTTCCTTCAGAAATCATCTCTAATTTACTGCCAATGGGCATATTGCTGCATCCGTTTATGCACTCTGAATAGAAATGATCCTTGGTTGTGTTCCAGGGCAGGTTTATCTGTTTATCTCACTTTTTTCCTGGGCTTCTCTGGGACATCTCTAGGGTTATTGTATCTGCCTGCAGTTTGACATCAATACTAATGGACTATCCAATTCAGGTCAACCGGCGCAAGACTATTAAGACTAATGGGATTACTGTATGGTTTCATTGCATGGATGAAAAATCCACTGATCTCTGTTTTCAAGGCATATGAGGAACTGCACTGAAATTGTTAATGCATTTTTTCCCCAGAATTTATTGCAACCACACATAGCTCTTGTGCGAGAGGCTTTGTACGGCGTATTCTGGCATAATTTTGACGGATATGCGTTTCTCCATTAAAGAGATACCCTCACGCCTCATCCTGCAAGAGACTTCAATCCCCCACCTTGTCACAAAGGAAATGGAAGGTCAGATAAGATGTCGTTCTGTCAAAGCTGAGGCCTCTGCTCTGTAATGGGAAACTCTTTATCACGGGCCGAAAAATGTCATCTTTTATTTGAACCTCTCACACTAAAGCAGAGCACCCTCTTTAAAAAAATCCCCTGGACCAATTTATCTGCAGTGCCTTTTGAATAATGATGCTAAATGAATTCTGCGGCGAAAACTCTTACAAATCTATCAAGGATATGTAAGCCTGCATTCATGTGGGCTGTAACCCGAGGAGGTGGATTCCCATTGATTATTAATGAACTAATATTGCGATTTAATTGTTTGGCACGATCTCTCTCCAGCCTTTTTAACCTTTCCTCTGCACTGTGCTCACTTTACAGGAATTGTTAAGCATACTGCGCATCTATTAGCTCAACCATGTAGTGTGCTGGTAATAACACTATTTACACAGTCTGCCGCAATGGGAGGGGCAGAAGAAGTCACAGCCGATGTTGTGAGTTCACTTTTGGAATCAGCCCATGAATTAGAGAGAAAATGGCAGAGCCTTGGTTATGTGTGTATGATATGGTAACATTACTGTATAAATATTGCAATTCAATAGCTGTCATATGTAATCAAAGGAATAACACAGATGGAAACAGCTCACACATCAAATTGAGCTTTTCCATTGCCCGCACTTGAGCCTGTTTAGTCCCAGTCTTTGAGCATCCTCCTTTATACATAATTTAAGCAATGGTACCAATAGTGACCACAGTAAAAAGTACAAAAGGTATAATCAGAATACTAATAAAGAAATAAATGGATGCAAACAAAATTGGCATCAGTAACAACAAATCAATAAATAAAGTGAAATCTAAATCTTAAAAAGAGCTAAGTTCCATCACGATAAAAGGGACAATTTTTTTCAGTTTGTATTGTTTTGCTTTTCGACATACATCCACTCAATATACACAACGATAAATTTCTTCTCATGAAAAATACAGGAAATCATGCAAATATAACACTTTATTTCATTTTCATTGATCTTTTTTTTTTTAAACGTTCTATATTCTCAGTCCTCATTTTACTATTGATCATGGCACAACCCCGACCCCATCAAAAACCGCTTCACCCCGTCCACCCTCCCCTCCCTCCCCCACCCTCAAGAAAACAACATACAGAACAAGCGTGGTAAAAAAACAGTCATATGTTCCGTTTGTAAGTGTACAAAATTCACAGATATTTCACGATTTTTTTTTTCCTTTCCCCCACGTCTTCAGAAAAGGAATCCAAAACAAATGGGTTGAGAAATTAATAAACATTCCATTCTCCTGCCGACGTTCACCGCTGTCACGGTGCAGCTGCACCACGTTTTTTGCACGTTTTTCTCAGAGCTCTCTCACTGAAGGTGTGTCACATGAAAGACTGCCCTATCGCCACGGGGATCCAGGGTAGAACGATGAAAAAGAGCCTTGCCGAGACTGGCAAGGGTCGACTTTATGAGACGGACATGAGGGAAAGAGCCCATGTTGTACAGGGTTGTTAAATTACAGAGAGAGGGGTGGTTTGCAATTTAAGTCAAAATCGCTTAAAGAACCAGCCCCTTTTCTCACGCTGGAGTTGTGGCGTGTTCGTTTTTTCTCTGTCTCTCTTTGAAAGGGTCCTCATTCTCTTGTTTTTAGGGAAAGCTGTGTGTGACTAAAAGAAATGAACAACCAAGGTTTAAATCATAAATGAGGATAAAGGAAACAACATGGAGGTGTAAACATATCGCGTGACCACGCCTCCGCGGCCGCACAACATACTTGCAACTTTCCTTAGGGTAGTGGCAGAGATACAGAGCTGTCAGATGCCTGGGCTTGCTGTTCCCACACCGATCTGCCTGCTGCCTCCAGACCAATTCAAACGCTGCATAGAGACAACTGTAATCCTCCTTGGGCCTCTCTGCTCGGTGCGTATCTGAGACCATGCCATTCAATACTATCCCATCGTGCCGATCGTGCTAATGACGCATCGGCATCTCAGGTCAGACAAAAGGCGAGCCGGTCTCTATCAAGCGCGCCGGCACTGTTCGCTCTCGCAAGGGTATCGATACCTCTATCAATGAGATCTAATGCTCCGAACAATGTGTGCTCTTGTCTCATATTGAACCCCTCCTCTCTCTCCGCCCCAGTGCTTCAAAACCTCATTAATTGATATGTGAGGCTGTCTGATATGACTACTGGGGGCAGCCAGATGACTGATGCTGTCGTTATCCAAAAGTCGTGACCAGGCTTTTAAAAATGGCCACGGTAATGACCACCTTCGGTAATGAGTTAAAGGCCTGTCTTCAACTGCCAGAGAGGGATTTCCGCTGATTGCCTGAGGTTTCGCCAAAATTCAATCCCATTCACACAATGGGAGAAAGCTGTCATATAACTGTGGGATCACATCCAACGCTGAGCCCTATTGTTAGCCGCTAATTGAGATGTGGCTGATTAGGGACCATGGGAAAGTGAATGTTGGCTAGATTATCCTGTTCCCATGGCATGGCTGTCACTCACGTCTGTGGACATCCTCCCTTAGTTTAAACTGATCCAGGCCTTTGAGCCCATGCAATTCCATCATGAAAATATACATTTAAACCTATGTTTGAATGTTAGCTTTGTATGCTACATGCCACTTGCTGCATCATTCCAATCGAGTTAAGTGGTGTGACTTAACATCTTGAGTTCTCATTGAAAGAAGGGTTAAATCACTGATCTTCTCCCTCTATTTCTTCTCTCCCTCTCACACACGCACAAACACACACCTCCAGTGCATGTCAATGAGGCCATCGTATTTCTCCAAACAATGCCAGTCCCATGCTAGGCTGCAGTGTCAAAGCTCCAGGGAACAAGTGCCATTTCAGTGCAGTCACAGCGGGAGATAAAATAGGCCTGGTTTTCCCAAGGGCTCTTAATCACTTGAGGAAAATCTCTTTCCCTCCCTTTTCTCCTTTCTTTCGTCTCCGTAGTTATAGCTCCAACGTCAGCTAGTTACTTATCTCATTTTCATATTTTGCTGTGTACTTAAACCTCCCACTGGTGGGTCTCACGCTTCATGATGTTGCTACAACCTTTCTTCCCATAACGCTTCCCTTGCCTTGCATAATCTTCACCGCTATCTCCATGACACTATATAAATGCCAGTTTCTTCTTTTATAAAAGCTTATTTCCCTTCAATTATTTGGTACCAGTTTAAAACTCAATTTGGTACAATTTAATGATGAAGCATGTGGGGTTTCAACCCAAACTAGATGGCAGAAAGGTAACCCCACCATCTTGGGTTTAGTGCCATAGAGACTATCATGCTGTCAGTATATCAAACGGTTTGATTAGACTGGCACATACTGTTTCGTTTGAGGCCTCAGAATGTTGGAACCAAAAACACAGTTGTTATTTTCATATCAACAATGTATGAATTAACATCTGACTGCAGATTAGAAGAGCCATTCCTCTTGCTCCTGAAATCGTCCACAAAGAGACACAATAGTCCTGGTCACGAAAGCGTTTTGAATCAGATTGGCACTGATGACAGCATGGCAACGAAGCAGTTCAAAGACTGTGCATGTCAGAACATAAGATTCAACACAGAAGAGGCCAGCATAGCACAGTTCTGCACTGAAGATCTCTCAGGCACTGACATAAGGGACGAGGAAAAATACAAGATTACGCTTTTAAATCTGCATTAATCATTTAGAGATGATGAAATCATAATTATCTTGGGCTATACGTAAACAAACTCCACCTGATGAGGTAACCGACTCAGCCTCTGGAAAAATAAGGACGCTAACCTTAATGCACTCACACATCGCGTCTTTTTAAAAAATCACAGGCGTAACCTCGGGGGGAGAAGTGAGTAATGAGTCCGAGATTCCGTGCAGCTTTGCCCTACCCTCCATCGGCAACCGCAAAGTGACACACGCGCCTCCTCTGCGACGGGCTGTTCGATAGCCTACCCCCAACCCCCCCACACCCCGAGGGAGGGATCGCTGTTTCAAACTCCTGCCTCTCACGCAAACTGTGGCTGTTATCGATCCGAAATCAGCGCCCAGGTCTTTATTTTCCTCCCTCTTGAGTTTTGACGGCACGAATGCTGGGCGGCTCGGTCATTAAACCGAGGGCTTGCTGCGCGCGCCTGTGGGCCGTGTTCGGTGACAGGAAAGGCAATTAAAGCTTCCCCGCGCTCTCCCGCTCTCCCTGGGCGAGCGTGGCGAACGATCGATGACGCTGTGGATGGACAGGCCATACCCCGCCATATAGCAGCGTTGACCTGACCCATTCCGAAGGATCCTCCACCTGCCCCCTTCTGATTTAGTGTCTGCAACTCATTTTTTTCACCTGAAAAGCTACGCAATTTTCCTTCTTACTGCTCCTAGTGATCCTAGGAAAGTGATTGTCAAGATAATTGTTAATTAAATTTGTAACATAAAAAATTTTAATGTTTTTTTTTTCCTGTGTGTCTGTGTGAAAGATCTAAATGTGGAATCAGTCATAAAGAATTCAGAGAGCGGTACGACTCACGTGGAAAAGTAATCCACGCGGCTTTTGTAATCAAGATGAAAACTGACAACTGGTTAATGTCAAACGATCTCTGTAGCTCTACCTGCTAACTGGGTTCCATTGAGCGCTTGCAAAAACAGTGCTATTTCATAGCTGTGGCTATAACAATATCGCTTTTGTGCATTTCATCTGCAGTGTTGAATCTTGTCCTCTGACATTAACAAATATTTAATTTATTGCAAGGAATGTAACACTTAAAGCAGAAAGTTCTATGAGCACACAATATTGTACATACCTTCAAACTGCTGTGACACATTTTAAGTATAAACATATCAAGGTTCAGAACTAAACACATATGTAATGCTTTGATATCTGATGCAGGATTGTAAAGAATGTGCTCCTCAGTCAGCCTATACTCTGTAATGCGATTTTCAAACCACATTTATACCAGACCAGGAAATTCCTCTGGGCAACGTTGTGAATTAAAATGCCACGACTTGGCACAGTGACTTGTTATTAACAACGCTCATCTCCTCTCCCTGCCTGCAATGTAATGTAATGCACCTGAATGTGCTTGCCTTAGTTCTCAAGAGCAATGACGCAGGCATTACACGATCCATCAGTCTGCTTGACGATGCCCATCAGTCCTCCTAACAATGATGGCAAGACAGACATCTCAGCCACAAATCATAACCATTGCATTCATTTCAACATTTACATTCGCAAAAGCCCCTGTGCAGATGTAAAATGGGTCACAGTACAGGAAGAAATGGATGGAAAGAGGAGGACTATATTTCGAATGAATTGGCTTTAAAATGGCAGCGTGGATAAACGGTAACATTAGCACTCAGGAGACGGAGACAAAATCGCCTATTCTACAAGCCACCTCCTGCAACAAAAACTCCCGCCACCAGTAATGTGCCGTCTCTGTTGTTAGGATGTGAGCAGGGCGTCTGTGAAAAACATATCTTTTGGAACCCAGCAGTTATTTTAAGACACATAACTGAGACCCAATGAGCAACTGCAAATTACTAATTCAGTTCTTGATGGGGGAAATGCCATCTGACAAATGCAGGAGGTGCTGGAAAATGACACACACTTCGTCAAGCAAGAGAACTCACAAACGTGCACGCTGACAGACAATTTAGCTGGATTTGAACATGGATGAAACTGTACTGTAGATAAGCCTTCAAACACCTTCAATCAGATAAGATTCCTGCCAGGAATATGAATGAGAAAGAAAAAAAAATGGGACATATTCTGAGGCCTCTATTCAATAGAACCGCACGTCTGTATATATGTATGTGTGTGTGTGTTTGTGTGTGCGTTTGCGTGTGTATGTGTGCGTGGGTGCTTGTGTGTGTGTTTGGTGTTTGTGTGCTTCGTCCTTTAAGCAGAGACACAAACTTACACAATTGTGAAGTTTTTGTTTTTATGTCGTACACATTTTCTTTGGTGAATTTCAGCTCCCGCCAAACTCATGATGCTGTGAAAAAAAATGGAAAGAAAAAGAAAGTTGTTTAAATTCCTTACGCAAAGTTAAGGACAAAGTGAACTGCGGCCAGATTGAACAGAGGCCTGAGTATTAACTTCAGCCAAACGTAGTTTTAAAGTGTAAAGTGTTAAATTGGAATAAATAACAGCCAACCACCAAGGCTGGATATTCTTTGTCGCTCATGACATTCTGTGTTCAATCCATCCACCATTACCTATGGAAGAGTAACCTCAGATGAGAAGTAACCACATGAGAGATGACACCATCAGACACACATCATTGTGAGACCACTCCTCTTTTCAGTGCTGTAGAACACCAGTCTGTTGGTCACATGACTTAGTCTGTCTCCTCCTGAACATGATATAAATCCTTAGCTCAGGGAAATGCTTTGCTTCACTTCTGTTTAGTTCTGGTGCGATCCAACATCGCAGATCGAATTCCCAAAGGCAGCTTTTAACAGATGGCCTCAATTTTCCTGATCAGGACAGCAACTGAAAAGAGGTTTTCACTGAACGGTTTCTACGTAGCCCGAATACTGGCATCATCTGTTCAACAGAATACCATTAAAACTCCATTCAAGATAATCCAGGCAGTCTGCAATCCCCTACATATGAAAGCAAACCATACATGATCATTATTTCAGTTGTGGTGTGTTTGTTCCAGATTGTCTCTCTGCCAAAAGAATAAATTCAATGAATAAATAAAAATATATAGAGACAGAGACAGATAAATTAAAAATAAATAAGTCAGCAACGATAAGAATGTTTCACGTGTTTTCAAGTTCACATTTGTTTGGTTCTGTTCCTTCAGCTTGTAATCACATTAGTTTTTCTTCAGGGGGCACTTTTAAGACTTTCTGTAAACGCAGAGAGAATATTCAGTCTTTATTTTTCAAGTGAACAGGTGTGTGTGTGTGTGTGTGTGTGTGTGTGTGTGTGTGTGTGTGTGTGTGTGTGTGTGTGTGTGTGTGTGTGTGTGTGTGTGTGTGTGCATGTCTGTAATTTAGTCTGAAATGTAAGTATTTCTCTTTTTTTTTTTTTTTTAGTCACAGTTAACCGCCGGTAGCAGCTCCCCCATTTATTTCTGTGGTAGAAGATGCACTCTCATCCTTTTTTTTCCTCTTTTTAATTTTTTTCCAGAAGAAAAAAAGTGTTCATTCAGTTTGCATGTACTGTACTTTCACCCTTCATCCTCTGAACTCAATGAAGTCATACTAAAGTTCCTGCTGTGCACTGTAAAGTACTGACATAAAGCAAGCCATTCTATACAGTCTAGTGCCTCGTGGTAGCCTGCTGCATGGATATTTACAAGGTCATGTTCCAGCACTGCAACTCCTAATTGATAACTGGAGTAAGTGGTTTCATTTAAGATGCTCTACGAGCTTCAGGAAATCATGTTTGCACAACATTTCAATTTGAGTTTCAGATCGAGCCCATCATTTAAACTATTGAGGAAGGATGTGAGAGGTTTCTCCCTCTTCCTGTTAACAAATGATTGGCAATTTGATGAGCTTTTCTATTGGAAACTTCATGAGTGGAGAAAACCTCATGAAAGAACCAGTGACATTGTGAGTCCCTGACAATAACCAGGGAACTGGGTGAGGAAGGCCACTTGGAAAAAAAACATGTCATTTTACCCTATTTTCTAACTCTCATGGGTTTGAATGTAGTTTGTTGCCTGATTCTGTCTGCACTATATTTATGAGTATGACCTTCAGCAGTGGCACACAGCAGGGGCTTGTTTCTACGGGAATGACCCTTATGGACAGAGGTCAGCTGATGCAGACTGAATGACCACTGGTTGGGTGAGGGTGAGGTGGGGGGGCTGGGGGGTTGAGGTTTGGGTTACTCTGTTTGGTCACAGTGTCACTACAGCTGCATGATGGTGGAGCAAGGTGTGGTACCCAGTACTGAAACCATTTCTGGGCTGCTGTACATGTAGACTAGCCAAGTTAAAAAGTCTCATTCCCTGCTTTTCTTTCCTGCTTTCTGTCTTCTCCATTCAGTAGATAATTTCCCTGTATTAGCTTAACAAATGCAACCTCCGTAACCATACATAAAAGTTTGCTGTTCAGTTACTGATTAAAACAGACAAGGATGAGTGCAGCGCTCCCTGTTAATGTGTTGGGAATATGCAGTCGTTGGGAAATCAAAGCTAGATGAATATTTGAGTTACTGAATAATAATTCAATATTTTGCATTGTTACATCACCCAATTTCCTTAATGTGCAGAGTAGACAGATAATGGGAAGATGCATTTACAAAAAATGGAGCTGGACTTTAGAAATACTAGAATAGGAACATAGCATGGAACACGTCTTATTCACTGTAAAAGGCAGCAATTCAAGGGGCTTGTTGCAAACGAATTATGGAGGTTCCACTTCCTGCTCTTAACAAACCAATTTAGGTACCTCTGTGATGGCCTCTACTCAACACCACCACTAAACAATGAAAAACCTTGAGACTATTTTTGGTCGACACATACAGCTTTACACACAATTGAAAGTTGTTTATGGAGGGGGAGGCAAGTGCAATATGGACATTGTGAGAATGCAATGAAGGAATTGGAGAAATGGAATCTCCATCCATCTGTGTCCACATATCTTTGTGAATGTGGGGTTTTGTGTCAGCTTGTGCATCGGTCAATAATCACCACGGAGAGCGTGACTGCAGAATTTGCCAAAAATGCAAGGGTGGCAAATGACGTGACCGGAAAGGAACAAGAATCATTTTAATCAAATCTATCTGACATTGTTAATAATATCTGCCTTCTGCCACCACATGCCACCTGTGGCTAATTGCTAATTAATATACCTAATTAAACTGGACATGAACGATGTGAATACCTAAAAATAGAGCGGTATGAATTAATTAAATTTTGTGTTGTTTCTCTTTTTTCCCATTTTCGTTTTGTTTTATGTCAGTCACCAAAACCAGGCTGTTCTCAGAAATACAAGGTCAGAGCATTTAGGAAGGAAGAGCATGTTATCATGGGAGATGGAGACAGTGACATAAAGAGCTGGAAAGAGGCAGAAGAGAAGGAAAATACAATTAAGAGGCACCTACATTATATATCTCTTCCTCAAAACAATGTAACAGCAGAGCATTTTGACTGATTGATTGACTGCAGAAGACCCCCCCTTGTGACCCGTAGGAGACCCCCTTCTCTGTAACATGATTATGGGCAACGAGTGAGGGGTGAGTGATTCCTATCAGTTCCCATCCCTACATTGCTGTAGTGTCACCCCCCCCCCCACCCAAAAAAAAAAATCACAGCAAGGCAGTGATGCCATATTGCGGCCACTTAAGTGCATTTGTCTGAAATACCCCTTGATTCAGTTCTACCACCAGACCTTGCTCCTCCCCTCTTTGTACTGCATCTAAAACTAAGGGTCACACAGTCTCACCAATCATTTCTAAGGGGAAAGAAACGATCACAACTGTCATTCTAACACCCTTTTTCCACAGTGTTAAAAAGAGAAAAAGAAAGGAAAGTAGGTAGGTAAAGGAGCACAGTCGTGACGCACGCCTTACCACACGGAACAGACCAGACTCCCTTTTGCATGGCACTTTGGCCCATCACAGTCAAAACTTGGACTGGCCAAACTGACAGGATGGACAAAATATCTGCCTCTCTCGCACATAGCTCCCAGTGACAGGGCAAGCCTTACTACCCCCTGCTGGATGCTGTTACCACTACTACTACCCTAAATCAGAGTGTGAAACTATGCCAGCAACCTGCACAGGCATGAATCCTTTGGAAGCCTGTGGGTATTTCTGCGTGATGAGAGTTACTGAAATGCAAAGCAACCTGGGGGTCCACCACATCCTGTAGCTCCAATTCCAGATGCAAGCAAGCACTTTTAGTTTAGCTCTAAGAATTCACACGTTTCTACACCTCTGCACTCCTTCTTGGCTTCACACCGAATATAAAGAACTCACACATCACCGGGTTTCAAGATGAATGCAACACCCTACACGCAGTGTAAAAAGCGTGTGGGTGTCTGCATCCATATGCACACTCTGGTTAATTGTGGACTTAATACAGAGAACAAACAACTATATAAACATCACTTAGGTATTTTCCTCAAGGTGTGGATTCAAGAATTTATGTAATGACTAATTCCTCATCTTATTTTATGAAGAATTTGTTTTCCACATTTCAGAATAACATGTTACAAAATAATTGCATTAAGAATTTAGGGACTACCATACTGACTTTTTTTCACAGTCCTGGTTGTTTAGTGATTTATGTCTAACGGAGACCAAGTAAACCTGCTCAATTCTGACTTTCTTCAACACAGGGTCCACTAATCCTGACCTCATCCCTCAGGCGGATTATAAGGCTCTGTGAAGGATCAAAGTATCAGGCAATTGAGGAGTCTGCTCTGCTTTCTAAAGAGTCCCCCTCCTACTGTGTCCCTACACCTCACAGCTTCTGCTGTGCAGAGACGCCCTTCCAGTAGTCGAGGATGTCATGCAGATCCTCATCCTTGGCGAACTGTACCTTCTTGCGCAGGGCGTGGCCGGCGGCCATGTAGGTGGCCTCCTCCCGGAGGCTCTTCTTGTAGGGGCGGAACCGCTCCCAGATCCTGAGCGTGCTCTCGGAGGAGTACTCGGGGCTGGAGGAGTAGCCCGAGTAGTTGTGGTGGCGAGGAGAGAGCTGAGAGTAGGCAGCGTCCCTCTTGGTGCGGGTGAGGGGCTTGAGGAAGGAGGCTTTCTGGGTGGGGGTGTCGGCGGCACCCTCGTAGTAGAGAGCCGGGAAGGAGTGCCGATGCTCTGAGCAGTGGTAGTCCGGGTGCACCTCCAAGTGGTGTTGCGCCCCCGTTCCTGCTCCACCGCCTCCTCCACCTCCGCCGCCCTGACCCCCAACCAGCGGGAGCCTTTCCAGGGGCTCCCCACACCCCACGGGGCTCCCTTTCTCTGGGTACTGGCATGAGTCAGGACTGCGGGGCTCGGGAACATCCAGGCTGAAGACACGGGCACTTTTGATAGATCCACTGGACGAGACGCTGCAGCGGTTCTTGATGGAGCTGAGAACCACGACCGCCGCGTCCGCACTCAGCTGCCTCTGCAGGGGCCGGATGGCCGTGGCGGGAGGGGGGTCCCGGTACGGGGGAGAGAGGAAACCCCCGCCGCTGATCCCGGGCCTCTCAGAGAGCGGCAGGACAAGAGGAAGAGGGGGAGGAGGGGGGATTTTGGGAGACGCCAGAATCTGACACGACTCTGTGATGCCAGCTGAGAGCGGGATGATGCCCCTGGCCAAGGAGGTTATGCAGGCGGGAGGGGGAGAAGTTGGGTTGTCTGTCGTGGTGGCGGCCGCGGCTGCCGCGGCCGCCACGGCAACAGAGTCCAGCTTGAGTGCGTCGATGCAGTTGTTGATGATCTGGTTCACTTTGTCCACTTCCTTAGCAATGGTGGAAATCTCCGAGGCAGAGCCCCGGCCATCGTCGTCGGAGTCCTCCCCCCCATCTATCCCGTCCTCCTCACGCATGTTGTCCTCCCCCACCCCCTGCAGCCCTCCATCTCTGCCTCGGTCGTCCCCAGACGCGGAAGTCCTCACGTCCATGTAGTTACCCTTGTTGGCGGCCACGGCTTCTGAAAAGGCCATGGCAATCTTCTCCACCTGTGGGATGGAGGAGAGGCGGGAGGAGCTGGTGTTAGCTGAGCCCTGCAGCATCCCAGAGCTGGAGGAGGCGGACTGGGGCAGCTTGTGGTGGTGCTGGTGGTGTGCTTGCTCGTGAAGCTTCTGCACGGCCGAGGGGTCATTGGCTGCTGCTGCGGCTGCTTCAGGCCCGTAGCGCATCTCCAGGATGGTCTTCTTGACACTGATGGACTTCTGCTTCTCTTCTTGTATCCGGCGCCTGCGCAGGCAGTAGTAGACCAGCCCCAGCACGATCAGCATGCCGAACAGGCAGCCCAGGATGGTCATGATGTAGTGGGTGGTGGTGGAGGGGTTGCGAGGCATGTCGTCAGGACTCGGCATGCGGGTGGCAAAATGGAGGCAGGTGTGGTTGTAGCGCTGGGAGTTGCGGATGGAGGCCACGCAGAAGGTGTAGTTGGTGTGCGCCTTCAGGTTGTTCAGCGTGATGATCTCCTTTTTGTTCTTGAGGTTCATGACGTCAGACACGTAGGTGTGGTTGTACTGCACCAGGATGTACATCTTGCTGTACGGCCGGGGGATCTGCACCAGCAGGGAGGCCGAGTTGAGGGACACCTCCTGCAGCTTCATGCTGGGGCTGTAGGTGGGGTCAGTTGTTGAGGAGGTGGTTGGCTGGTGGTAGGGCCCCACGCGGTCGGACATGTCCGGGCCGATTCCCGAGGATTCAGAATCAGGCGGCAGGGAGGTGATGCCAGGGATGATCACCCCGTCCCGGCACATGGAGTACAAGATCGTGCGGGCGTTGCGCCCGTTACCCGACACGGGGCTCAGCAGCGGGTAGCCAAAAAACTCACGGGGTGTCTCACACTGCAAGCGGTCGTAGGTGCGGGTCACGTTGTTGAAGACCTCCAGCCAGATGAGGAAGCTGTACAGCTCACAGCCACAGTGGAAGGGGTTGCCCGCCAGCTCGCACACCATTAGCCGACTGAGGCCGGTGAAGGTGGCAGGGTCCAGGCGGGCCAGCTTGTTGGAGGACAGGTCCAGGCTGCTGAGACTGGGGCACTCCCAGAATGCATTGGGGGAGATGACCTCGATCAGGTTGTGCTGCACGAAGAGGCACTGCATGCGGCCCAGCCCCCGCAGCATGCCCTCCGTCAGGTTGGTCAGCTTGTTGTAGCCCAGCTGCAGCACCTGCAGGTTGGCCTGCCCGGCGAAGGCCCCGTCCTCGATGTAGGCGATCTCGTTCTTGGTGAGGTTGAGGTCGGTCAGGTTGGTGAAGCGGCTCAGCGAGGTGAAGTAGACCGCCTTCAGCTTGTTCTCGTTCAGCCGCAGGTCGTGAACCGTGTTGTTGATGTGCTGGGGGATGGTTTCGTAGGGGGGCTGGTTCTGGCTGCAGATGGCCAGCCACACGTAGCCCTTGTCCCCTTCGATGAGCCAGCAGTCGGCCCGCACTAGCGCAGGCAGGCAGAGGAACAGAAGCAGGGGGACGAGGGACAGGAGGAGAGAGGGGGCGGTAGGGCGGGGAGGGGTGGGTATGCGGAAACAGCAGGCCATAATGGGTGGAAAGGGGTAAGGGAGGGTTGTCTTTATAAAGGGGGAAAAAAGGAAAAAGAGAGGGAATGCTGGGAGTGTTGTATCTTACACAGCGGCACAGATTAAGGCAAGCAGGCTTGAGTGAAGAGCTACTTGTTGAAACGGGGTTCTCAAAGTCAGTCACAGCCGTATGGACAGCATGTCAGCCAGAAGAGACCCCATTTTAGGTCTTCCGTGTTGGGGTGCAACGTTGAGTTCCATAGGATGTAGGCATGGCCTCCTTTCCTTGCGCTCGTATCAGAACGGAGGTTAAAAATGTTCACTGCCAGCTGGTGAACCTATGGGAGAGAGGACAAGAAGGAACATTAAGATGAGGAAAGTTAATTATGCAGGATGATTTACACTGACTGAACCCTTTGAATCAGGCAGAAATGAACTAAAATCCTTTGCTCATTGCCTCGTTACACTCATAACTAGGTGTATTAAGAGTCCTTTTAATGTCGTTAAATTTTCATTTCACCTGGAGGCTGGATTCACACTTTAACCACCTCACTAATAAAAATACAAACACTTAGAATGTCATATTATGTGAATATATTTTCAGCTGAGAGTCCAAAGCATAATTAAATTGAAATTTGATACTTTAATGCTGCTGTTAGTGTGGACACAACTGGATATGTGAACTGTTACAAAATGCTTTATGAAAAGAAAGTAGATTTGGCATGCATATAACAGTTTTATATGGTATTAAAATTTTCTTAACTTTCTTTATCAGTACTTATTACAGGGCCTATTAATGTGCAGCAAAATCATCAACACACAAAACACTGGACTACACTGAGAAAAAAATTAAAATGCCTTTGTCTTCTCTGCTTTCAGACACTTTATGAGCCCAAAATATTTGCTCATAAAGCTTTGAGATAAGATAATACATATCCCATAAATGCAGTACAAGTGCAATATGAAGTACAAATACAATTTGTCCATTTGAAATCTGTGCTAGATAACAAAGGATTTAGGACTCCATTGCCCACTAAATCTCAATTACATAAACCAGACAAACAGCAACTAAATTAAGGTTTACGCAGTGTGTAACCTTTAACGATTTTTTGGCATCAGCTGTCTTTCTTAGATGTTTGGTAAGTGAAAAACGTGCCAGTTTTGTCTTTCCCTTTTACACAGCTTGATAATGTTTAAAAATAAATCACACATGATGTGTTGTTAGGAAAATCAGGAAATTAGTGTGATTTGGGAAAATCCCATGCCTCTGAATTATTGTAGCATTAGCATCTTAAATAATTGCTAACAGGTACTTTTGCCACCTCCAAAATGAGATAAAGAAAACATCTGTGAGTGCTATTGCAGTTACACCAGGGAGAAAAACAAGTTAGCAAGAGAAAAGTGTGTTTATGTGTTTGACGTGTCAATCCAGCATGTTTACAGCTACTCAAAATGATCACGTTCAAAAAGCTTTGGCCTGGGAACAATAATTAATATTTGTCTGAGGAGGCAGCAGCATGCTCTGAGAGTTATTTTTTTCATAATACTTGGGTGTGAAACAGGATGTATCAGACTTAAGATAACATTTGCTCAGTAACTAGCTAGCTAGCCAAATTATCGCATCAATGATTGAACAACTGGCTGATTAGATGTCAGCCATAATTTTAATTGCTTGACTAAACAGGCCAGCTCTCAAGCTGAATGGGCGCTAATAATGTCAACAGCTAGATGCTGTTAGTCTTGAGCATATGAGTAATTTGTAGCTGTATAGTTATGTGTTTTGTACATCTCCAAGGCTTACAAATGCAGTAGTTCTGTGGTATTGAATGGGTTCATTTTTATTCACAAGTTCCTGTACCCATAGGCTAAAGCATGCATGTGTGCAGTTATGCATACCAGGAATGCATCATCTCTGACTGCTTGTTTTTACTCTTTGAAAGAAGTGTGCTTCTTTGACTGGACCTACACTGAAACACAGCTTTAAACTCATGCAAATTTGAACTTTTAAAGGCTATTCTGAACTAATTGTAAAAAAAAAATGTTTAGCAACAAATTTTGTCTACCTTATAGGTGATTGCTGGGGAAAATGATTGACCATTTCCACAATGTGACCAGAAGCAGTGCCATAGTTGGAAATTCTTATCGCAAGGTAGCAAGGTAGCAACATGCTCGTTAGAACAACTGGAGCAGCATTACTTTCTGCCTTCACTTCACCTCACTACACGATCAGGCCCGGACAGCCATGGATTATTAAACAGGACACTTACCAGACACAATGTCGATGTTCCTACCTGGAGGTCACAATAGTTTTCCCCACCATTTCTATAACCCAGCCATACACAGCAGGCCACACTAGCCTCCCAAGCTCTTCTACTGCTCCCCCCTTATGATAGATTCATACCGAGATTCACTGGAAAATTGACAAAAAGACCAAGCTAGCTAGATAAATACTCAAAATAAGCATGCTTAACTGAATCACTGATATATATTATTGCAAAGGAAATGATGATAGCGTAGTAATTATATGTTAAGTATTACTGATTTTTTTTTTAAGAAACTACATTGCTGGCATGTTTGTTTTTCACATGCAAACTGAGTGTTCCACACAGCACACAACAGTTTTAAGATATTAAAAGTTTTGTGTCTTATTAGAGCTTGCTAATGCTGTAATTGACATAACAGTGTAAAAGTCAAACTCTTGCTGAAATGCTTTGTCAGCATTGATGACTAATCAACAGTCTAAATGAGTTCCACCTTACAGAACTAGTTAGAAGGCTATGGTTACTATATTTGAAATCGTATTGGAGACACTGAAGGGTAACGCCATGAATATTCGAGCTCTTTATCGACTGTTTAGGCAAGCTATCAAGCTAAGAGATGAACAACATCGAGCAGGAAGATGGCAACATCGATCTGTAAGGGAAATGCACTCCAAAACCGAACATGTAAGTTCTCCATTGCACAATCCATTGTTTGTTAAATACCTTAGCTTGCAGCTGACAGCATGAATTTACTTGTCGAGTTGATACTTTTCTGGCAGAGAAGGCATACAGAGCATTGTATTTCAAAGCAGTCAGTTCCCCCATTCGATGTTCCAAAAATACAACTGCATCTGAAGTAATAACAGAGGTGACAACAAATGCTTTTTAAATGCTAAACAAAAATGGAACAGATTCAAATGATTATATCACAGTCTGTAACACGGGGAACATCTCGTAGTCGCAAGAAGAATTCGCTGCAGTGACACTTTAATACACTTTGTGATGACTCATCAAAATTACAGCATACAATGTTTTTATTTTATTTTATTTTTACAAGTATGGACCGATTCATATGTTCACATTTAACACAACTCTCTGCATAGCTTTCTGCCACAGAGCTGCTACCTGAAGTAAAAACATTTCCACTTTGTTAAAGAGAAAACAAGTAATAACAAAATGTACTTCTGAGAATGATTGTACCATCCTGCTAAAAACACTAGAGAGACGGTATGTTCTGCAAACGGAAAAAGTCAGTATATTTTTCTAATATCACTTCATCTTACACTGTAATTCTGATTAAGGACCTGATCTATAGAGCGCTGTATTTCTAACAAACATGATCATTTTCAGAGTCTGATAGCACAATTTCGATTGAACTATGATACACAACACAGCCATGTTTGCAATTGCTGTCAGACAATAATAGTTAAAATGTGATTATATGCATTTGGATTTGCATTATACAAGATGTGGTGTAAAACACATTGTAAATGTGTGCATACTGCACAAAACCATTTGTACACAATAATATATCATCATTGAAATTGTACCAAATAGTCATTGATCAGCCAATATTGAATAGTTATTAATAAACTGGTCAGATACCTTGATTTGTCCTCATGTGGCAGGCATTTCAAAGGCTTGTGAATATCTGTGCACATTCCTGTCTCCTTCAGGCATGAGCCACATCTGGCAGCAGACATGTACATCTGTTAATAAAGGCACCCTGTTCTAAAGCGATCTTGTCCCTGGAAGAGATGTCCCTACACTCTTGTGCTCACCCTCACTGAATTTACAGAATGACAGAATCACATCGATGGACTGGACTGCTCGGATGAGGTGTCCTTTTTGGACATATGTGGCCCTGGCATCAGCTGCCAGCACCTACTCCCACTGGAGCGAGCCATTGCAAAACCATTCCAGCAAGCTATAGGGGTGCATGAATATGCAAAGGCACTGCAAGCTGATTTGTATTTTGTGCGCACTGGCGTGCAGAAGTGTACGAAATGTAGCCCCCTTTCCCTCAAGAGACTCTCGGCACTATTTAGACATTAATATGCACTGTAGTGCTTTAGTGTCAAAATGAGTCTTCTGTCACACCCCCCACCCCCACCCCCTTTTCACAGCACACGCCACTGATGTATCCATGAAGATAACTTGGCCCTCTTCCATTTAGCCATCAGAAATGGCTCCGCATCGCAAGGAGGTTTGAACGCATATGCATACGCACCATTAACTACTCAACAGGCTGAGAATTAATTCACTTTTTTATGTGACATCCTGAAAAAAAAAAGCAAGGAATTTTCAGTCACGCAGAAAATGTTGAGCCAGGTTTCATACTGAATCTACATGTAACATGGATGTGAGGTTAAATACTCCCGAACAGGAGGTGAAGACACGGACGTATGCTGTAGTGACAGGTGGGAACAGCTTCCTGTGAATGGGAGAAAAGCAGCTCTGTCTGCAGCATACAGTACCAGTCAAAAGTTTGGACACACCTGATTAAGATAATGGGAAACATGCATTCAACAATGTTTTTATCTAAAGACTTATGCTTAAATGCTTGAAATTTGTTTCTTAGATAAATATAAATAGGGAAGTTGATGCCTATGTATGAATTTCTTTTAAAAAAATTAATTTAAAAATATTTTTGGGCTTATTTTAAGAATCTAAAATATAACTATAACTACTATAAACTACTACTATAAAAAAACTACTATAACTAAATAAAACTATATATATAGTTTTGTTTATGACTTTTTTTGGTCACTGCATAATTCCATTGGTGTTATTTAATAGTTTTGATGTGTTTACTATTATTTAAAAATGTGGAAAATAGTAAAAATAAAGAGAGAAAAGTGTGCCCAAACTTTTTGGCTGGTACTGTAGTTCATTTCCTGACATGGATCCCTTGTCACCATTTATGGTTACCTCATTGGTCCCTTTGCATTCAAGTTATGTGTATGCATATTCACATCCAAGGTTCCAGCTAAAATTGAAAATTTGTTTCTGCCATAGAGGGAAATCAATTTGGCCTACATCCCAATTTCTGCTTCATGACTGTGTGGTGCAGAAGCCATATTGGGTTCTGGGTTTGTTTTGTCCCGATGTGCAATTTCAGCGGTGCCTGAGAGAATTCTTGGTGTTGAATGGGGTTAATATGCAAACGTTGTTTTCAAATATGTGGGGTCCCAAATTCTGTGACAGCAAACGGTTTTATCTTTAAAATTGTGTTAAATTACAAAATTTGTCTGATACTTTTAAATAACTAGGTACATTACACTTGTGCATGACAAAATTCTGTTTAACTTGACAACCAATATATGAAACTAATTTTCTCAAAAATATGTTTGTCAAAAAGTAAAAAAAAAACACAGATGCTTAAACGCGATTTATTTGCCAACGAGGAAAGCATGGATATTGCTTAAATGGCAAACCACAGATCTCTGAATCCATTTTCAAACAAAAACAAGTTTATTGAGAGGTTGAAGATGAAGAGATAAAGAAAGGATTTGTTGGATGTGATGGACTCATGTATGGCTATGACTGTGTGGAATTCATCATGCAGAAAATGGTCAGATTATCTTTTCCCTTTGTTTTTTCAATTTTAATATTTTATAGTACTTCACTAATGGCATAATAGTAAGTAACATTTTCACCACTATTGTTATTATATCATACATTTCTTATTATAACAGCTTCAGCAATACAATCAAGCTAAATCTAAATTTGTGACAGCGAGAGAGAGTGTATGTAAGTGTTTATTGCTTGGTTTTAGTATTTTGTTATAGATTGTGTATGTGCACTATGTGTGAAGTACCACAGCAATATGATTAATGCTATCTCAGTTGGGTTCAGACATCCCTCCTCTTTCTGGCCCTCCATACCTCTATCTCTCTGTCTTTTTCTCATCCCCTTTCCTTCTCGCCCCTGTCTCTCTCCCCTCTCGCTCTCTCTCTCTCTCTCTCTCTCTCTGAGTGAGGTCTTTTCGTTCTCTCCTCTCCTTTGCTCTTCACTTTGACCCAGCCGAGTGTTGATCTAATTAAATGACACAACAGAGCCCAAAGGAACATTTAATTAGGGCTGACTCTACATTGGGGAGGACTGACCTACTGAGGGTTGGAGTTAGAGTGGTGGGGGTTGGGGGGGGGGGTTAAGGCTGATATGACTGGAGGAGACACATTGCAGCCGAGTGTCAGGACTACAGCAGTGGACAGCATCAGAGTAGAGCAGCACACCCCACTAAGGATAACGTCCAGTCGTATTTCCGACTCTGCTCATGCACAGTGCTGTCCCACTGAAGCAGTGGTTAAACCGTGTTATTGAGCAGGCTCGCTCCTTCGTTTTATCTGAGCCACAATCAAAAGCAGCAAAAGGACTGATCCGTCTGTAACACATCACTGTAGCAAGTCCCTTAATCCTTACTTTTTTGGTTTCCATCTGTGCCAGGTTTATGATGATGATGCTGTTCTGTCAAGTAAAGACAAATATATGTTTGAGATGATGCAAGATGATGATCCACACCTGCTGTCATAGACCTTTCTAGATGTACAGTCTTTTGGTAGTTCAGAACTGCTGTTGTGTAGTGTGGATTGGCAACACAAAGAGTGGGTCTGTTCAGGATCTTGGTGGATTAAAACCACCCAAATCCATAAAGAATAAAGACAGTTCCTTCTTATGACACATATCGAAGTAGGACACATCACAATTGTGTCCCTAAACAGAACTGAATTAGACAGTAGACATCCTGGGTTCAATGAACATTTTGTATTTAACTTTGACTCACAGTTAAATTCAAGTATTCCTTTTTCTTATTCTGGAAAACGTTCTCACAAATTTGGCCAAGGCCAAGAAAAAAGAAAGCAAGTAACTATCTTTTACTGAAAAAGGAACACTCACATTTAATTGTGCATCAAAGTTAAGGATGAATCTTGATTGAATCCAGGGGGACGTCTAGCTACAGCAGAAGGTTATTTGCTTCACCATTAAGCAAGAAAAGTAAGTATTGATTGAGTGTTTCACCGCTGAACATTTATTTCTGTGCAGTCTCCTGGCCAGTGAATATGGATAAGCCTTGAGGGCACGTCAGCACTGTGTGGCCACTTTCCCAGTGCTCACAGATCTCCTGCCATGCTGGGACACCCCCGCATGTGCACGCATACACACACAAGCACATGCACACTCTCACACACACACACACCCACACACACACACACACACAGGCAAAGTAAGAGCTTTCATTCAATGACAACAAACTCTTTAAAAGTAAAATGTCCTCAAATAACCTTGGCCACTAAACAGTCTAGCATTTGAGATCCTGCAACATCAACACCGCATATTCACTTGCTATGGCACCACTAACCTCTAACCAGTTTACCATTTAGCTTCAGCGTCGAAAAATGGACATGTGTACCTGGTTTAAGTGCATCTTGTATATATCCAGCTGGTGAATGAAAAAATTCTCTGTAAAAATGTGAAATTAGAATACTAATATTTGGAAAGATGTTTTTTTTCAACACAAACTTTTCAAAGTACCCTTTAGAGTTGTTTTGAGGTAATACACTTTTTTTTCTTTCTCAGTCTGCCACAAGGATGGCTGGATCTGAATTATTATTTCCAGTGCCGTAGGTTTGCTGAAGGATACAGCAATGGGGGGATGTGAACCCACTCACCCCCCGGGTCATGGGCTCAAAGCCCGAGCCGCTTTTCCCTGGCCGACCTCATCAGCCGCGCTGGCTGAGCAGGAGGGCCGGGCAGCCGGGGGCCGCAGGGGGGAGCGTGGCGCTGATAGAGACGGACATGTCAGACATGCCCTGCTGCGGAGGCTCCGGCTCTGGCTCCGCCCCTTGGGCTGCGCCTGGGCGCTGAGTTCCCTCCGATCATCTGCGTCCGACGGCTTCTGACGCCGGGCGAGGGGGCGTCCTCAAAGTGCGTTTGCAACCCTAGAAGGCTGAATTTCGCCTGGATATTTTAACATACAACATACAACCCTGATTGAGATGGACATGTCAGACATGCCCGCTGAGGGGGCTACAGCACAGCCAGATACAGGAAGATTTCTCAAGTATAATTTAACATATGTCCCTATCTCTTTGCCAAATGCGAACAAAAGAAAACCAGCAAATTGCATCCTCTCTACTGTTGACATTATGAACAATCAGTACATAACTTTTCTGCAGTAAACTGGGCCTGGGGTTTCTCAGAGCTGCGTGCTGTTTTTGTCAGCGTTGTTGCATGGTTAGTGCCTTTCCCTCCTCCCCACTTCCAGCCCCGGGGCCGTCCCTCAGCCACGTTCAGCGCTGTCTGTGAACAGCCGTTTGCACAAATGCAGTATTTGCAAGCGCTTTACAGGAACCTCAAGGAGAGGCGGACCGCAGCAGGGACTACGCTATCCCTGTGGGGACTCTGGCTACCCATGCAGCCAGCAACGGGAGATAGAGAGGTGATCACAGCTCTCTGCCCAGGAGAGTGGTCTAGTGCTAAAAGCATTGGTTACATCATGTATTCCACCACACATATTCCCCTCACTCTGTTTACACACTGTTGGTTATCGGCACACACCCAACACACCTGGAACAGCCCCCTGCCCTCCCAAACAGCAATTTCCTCTCACAAAAAGACAAGGGGGGAACTTTTCTGGTGCTTAACCTGAATTGCCCTACCAAATGGTCAGGTAAGGTAAAGATACAATGAACATATGCTACGTCACCCAGGGTCCACACATGTGCTAAGCAAATAACCACAGAAATATTGTAACATACAGCACTACAAAGCAGAATATCATTACGGACTCTGCGTGTATCAAATGGACAGAGAAGTTTAATGTCTGATGCAGTGCAGATTTTAGCTATGATGAAGAAGTATAGAATACTAACTGTATAACACTGATGTAATTTGAATGTAATAACCATAAATATCAGCTTTTTGAAGCTCACAACATACTGGATTACAGATGTGGAGATTCAGTTCTGTGGTTGTTTTTGAAACTGTTTTGTGTTCATCTATCCCTGTCGTTGAGCTTTGATTGGCAACCACTGCCATAATTTTTACTTTCATAATTTTTGACATTGTTCCACTTGACACGTTAAATAATTTTGCTGTTTCTGTGACTGACACACCTGCAATTCAGGCACCAACTATCTATCTACC